>CABFWO010002259.1:35353-62951 GCA_902155825.1 Timema genevievae
CAAAAACAAAAAAAAAAAAAAAAAAAAGTGGGGCTCACCCAATATTTGGATCTCCTGGATCTGTGCCAGCCAGCCAAGCTAAGTCACGAGGAGTTAGGTCATAAAAATAGCTGCCATTATAATTGAACACACGCGCAACTGCTTGCTTTGCCTGTTGCCAACAATCACTTTGACAAGCACGAAGAAAATAAAAAAACCCAGATCCCCAACATAGGCACACCCGGTGTGTGGCAAATTAATTTTCCATCAGAGCAGGCCACATGCTTGTCTGTCATTTGCTGCAAAAGTACACTATTCTTGACTTAGGCGTACATTTTTTTAGTAATATTTTAAGATTATAGAAGGAAGGATTTAATGTGGCCATTCTTTGCAAAAGAGAACAAAGAAGAAATAGAATACGGTCGTTTAATATGTCAAGTACATGTCCTAAAAATAATAAAGGATATCTAATGAAATCATATATTTGAAAGATAAGAATAAATTTATTGTTAATATGGGATGGAAGGAAATGTGTGTTTAGGTACATATGTTTACTGTTTTTATAACAATAAAGCTTTTGTAACAAAATTATTCAAATTTTAATGGCTGTTCTTTGTGGGTGTGAAACGTGGTTGATGAACAGGCATTTAGGATGTCCAAAAACAAGGTGCTTAGGAAAATATTTGGTCCAAAAAGGGATGAGGCTACTGGGGGAGTAGAGGAGATTACATAATGATGAGTTGCATATCTTGTACTCATCACGAGACATTGTCAGGTTAATAAAGTCTCGTAGATTATGGTGGACAGGCTATGCAGCACGAATTAGAGAATCTAGAACCATGTTCAAAGTATTGACCGGCAAACCCAATGGGAAGACGCAGATAATAACATTTAGAATGGCTGTGAAAGATATAGAGTGTTGAGGTAGAATGGCTAGATAGATAGGGATAGGTGGCATACTTTAGTAAGTGCAGCAATGAACTTTCGAGTTCCTAATCCCATAGAGCAAGTGTCTCCAAACTACGGCTCACAAGCCAGATCCAGCCCGTCACGAGATTATATCTGTCCAGCTCCAATATTTTATCAATTATTTATTAATTATTTCCCTTTGTTGTTTTTTGACATCTACAGTTCCTGTCCACATCTGTTCTTCTCCCCATTATACCAAGCCACAAGTTTAAGAAGGAAATCTGATCCAATTTTATAAATCTTTGCAGCCTGAGCAGTTTCCAAATTTGAAACGATTTACTTGTTGAAATGTGTCAGTTTTTGGTAAAACAATCTGTGTGAACAAAAATTCTCAAGAATGAGTTATGTCAAGTCCAACTATCGAGCAAATTTATCTGATAAGCAGTGGATGTCCCTTCTAATAATGGGCACCTCAAGCTTGAAACCTTACTTCAGCAATATTTTGAAATTAAAAAAAAGTTCCATTATTTCCATTGATCTTGTTGTGCAAAACTCCATGATTTGTTAGCACCGATTGAAACCTTCCATTGCTATCCCAGAGTAAATATGAGTTACTGTTTCTTGAAAATACATATGCCTTGCTGCCTTTCTATGTAGTTGTTACATTTCTCTTTAGTTCTGAATAATATCATGCCGATTTCTTTCCCCAAAAAGATTCAAATAAATGTTTTTCCTTCTTTAAAAATGATTTTTTTTACTTTGGCCCGCTAAAATGTGTTAAATATATTATGTGGCGTACGTACTAAAAAGGTTGGAGACTCCTGCCATAAAGTAAGTAATTAAGGTAATGTTTAAGTAGGTGCGTTTAGTTTAATTGTCTACTATGGTACTTTTAGTACTTAGAGTATAATATTCATGACAAATATTCCTGAACTGTTACTATGCATAAAAAATTAAACTAAACATACCAACTGAAACAAGAGTTTATTTATTTTAATCAAAAAACCTTTTTGTTATAAAAATTGCAAAAATACTGACCTTAACTTGTGTTCCCTTTCACCCCAAGTTAAGTGTTACAAGTACATACTAGTTGTCAACAGGTGAAGGAAATAATTAGTAAATCTACCCAAGAAAAATAGTTAAGATTAATAAAACTGCAAAATTCACTCTAAATGGATCGTATTATGATTTACTTTTTTATATACAAGTTAAGGTATAACAATATCAATAGTAAATACATCTTTGAATTAGCAAAGAGTTTCCTTCCATGAACACAGGACACATATTAATAGATGGTGAATAATTCTTAAATATAAGGAGTACTATGCCCATAAATAAACTTTTAAATATTATTGTTGATATTATTTGATTTTAAAAATAAATTCAAAAAATTAGAGTTACCATAAATCATAAAAGTAGTTATATGTTCTTAAGTATCACAGAAAATACTGGAGAGTGGGTAGTAGTGCCAGTATATACAATATCAAGAAATGTGTTTCACAAAATTTAATGACTAACCTGAAAAATTATTTCAATTCCAGCTTGGCGTAGTTTTCCCCCCCAACATCCGCCAATTCAACAATAATTTAAGATTATACTTTGTAAGGTTTTTAAAAACATATTATTAGGTGTATCGGTGCTAAACTTACTTTTAATGAATTAAATTATTCCAGTCTACCGCTTACAAACTTATTTAACCCCAGAGCCAACACAACACCCTGTCCCACAGCCATAAATTCATCACTGTGAAAGGGGAAATACCAATTTCACAATTTCAAACAAATGATGTGTCTGCTATGATAGTAATCAAACCCTAGACTTGGCTCGAAAGGCAGACGTTCGCCTGAAATGTATTTTACTGCTTCGGCTCTGCAAATAAATAAGTTGTCTACACTTGATAATTAAGTATGCAGTTGGGGCTTTGATAACAAATCAATATGTTGTATGTAGTAATGTAGACTGCATATGTGAGAAATAATGAAATGTGTAGTTTGACTTGTTTGATTTTTTCATCATTACATTTAAGATGCTAATTAACGACTTAATCAAAGGAGTACCCACATCAGTGGGAATGCAGGCTAAGAAGTTAAATCTCCTCTGGTGTGGTTTGGTGATGTGGAGGTCAGAGATTGGATCCTGGCTGGGTGTACTTAGTATGTTTTTTCAACTCTCTTTCCGCACATTTTTGGGTACATTTATGCTAAATTACCTTTCTAATCCTTATCTCATTCATGTAAATATGTATATAGCCCAATAAGACAAAATGCAGAAAAACAAATAAATTAAGGACTAGGGTAGGACTAGGAGAGGGTAGTTAATAGAGAATAAACGCAGTGTGTGGAAAGGGAAAATTGAACCCTTCACCCTCGGCGTGTTAGGCAGAGATTCAAACTTCACCACCCCTAACTCCCAATAATTGTCTGTGTGCAGTGTGTGTTAGACCTGCCTTGCACTAAACCTGCGGGTGTTTCACACCTAAAGAAAGAATGAGGCGACAGTAGAGACGTCCTACTTTCATCACCTTGAAGGCCTGGCGAGGTGACACAGAAACAAGAGGAATAAAACTTCCTTCCTGCCAGCCAGTTGCCAGTATCATGAAACATGTGAGATAACAGACCTTATCTCTATAGGTTGTTTTTACTGACATTAACAATACATATATAGAACCTGTTGGTTTTAAGGTCGCCATGTTTAACACTAAACTGCTTAATTTAAAGAGTAGAGTCAATAATTATGGTCTTTTTAAGAAAAGTGCATCGGCATTAGCATTAAATGAATATAAAAAAATGTCAACTATTTTTCATTGCTTCTTACTAGCAGTACGAGACATTCACATTGAATTACATTGGTGAGGGTAGGAATGGTAGAATCATGTGGAAATGTACTCGCATTTGCATGGAGGGAAGTGGGACATCATTAAGTAGTAACAACCTTCATATCACTCTGCCTGGATTCAAAAGTTGAACTACAAATCACTGGTTAACAATACTTAAATAGCTTGACATTTAGTCAATATGACGAGACACAGTTCACAATAATAAATCACATTTCCAAAACTACAACTTGTCGGGATTTAAACCTCAGCCTCTGTGTCGAAAGTGACCAATATCAAAGAGTATATAACCTATTAAATTGCAAGACCATTGGCTGGTATTGGATATTAAAGATCATATGTGTAAAATATGAAAGTTTGTTAGAACTTGTATCTTCATGATATGAATAAGCTTGTTTTCACTTTCAAGTTTGTTTCAGAAGACATATCTAAAGAAGGGTTTGTAAACATTTTCAAGAACAAAGATGTTATTTAAATACTTGTCATAGTCATCATAATCATAAACTTTTCCAGCCCGTGGCCAGCTCAGTCCAGTAAAATGCCTCCATCTTCCTCTATCCTTCCACCATTCTGTCTCCTTTAATCGCTTCCATTCTTGTCCTCTCACTTGCACACTTTTGTTCCCTGCTCCTCCCACCTCCCTCTTGTTCTCCCTTGCGGTCTTTTTTTTTACATACTTCATCTCCCATCATTCTCTTTAGTATTCTCTCCTTTCCCGTCCTCGCTACATCTCTACTATCTCATGTGCTTCCTCTACCCCCCACTCTTTCCCGGATAGCTTCATTTCTAATCTTGTTTTTCCTTGTGGCAGCTGACGCGCTCCTCAAAAAATTTATTCTATTTAAATAATTGTGAGAATGGAAATTTGAGCATCTGTTAATCCTCTAATACGCTACCATCCACATCATCAGTATTATTATATTACTATGGTAAAGGAAAATGAAATTGTCACCAACCCAACCCATTATATAAACACTTTTTTAATCATGTTAGAACTTGAACCCTTAGCTCCATAGAACTAAGAAGTAAGAAACAATATAAGATTTTTTTTCATCAATAAATAATTAGTCCTGCCAAAGACAGGAAGATCAGGGTTGGATTCTGGTTAGGTGTACTGGGGTAATTTTTCTTAAATGGTTTTTACACTCTCTCTCCACACAAATGCTGATACACTTATTCTAAATCTAACCTTCCTAGTCCCTAGCATGTTAGTGTAAGTAGTACATAGGCATATAACTCGAATGGGTAGTAGTAGGATGCAATGCAAAAAATAAATAGTGACCCTTGCAGTGATGCATCTTTTTTTTAGCACCATGTCTCATTACCAGTTCTGGTTATATGCATATGTACTAATTATGCTGATGGTCTAGGGATGAAAATAGGATTGTATTGTTTTTGCCCAAAAGGACCACTAAATCTCTTTTACATTAAGAAAATTAGTTGGATATTTGTTTTATTAAACTTCCCCATACTTCAAAGAAATATAATATAAGAAAATCATTTATGTTTTATTATAACCAATTTTTATTTTAGCACCACGTCTTAATACCTGTTCAGGTTATACACCTATGCATTAATTACATTAATGGGTTAGGAATTAGGAAGGCTTAATTTAGAGGAAATATACCCACATTTGCATGAAGGAAGAGTGGAAAACCATTTAGGAAAATCGCCCTCAGTGGACCCGACCAGGATCGAACCTCTATCTCCCCGTCTTCGGCAGTATGATCCAACAAGAGAGTAGCACGTTAGACCCCGCAGCCACCAAAGCGGGTTATTATAATAATAAAAAATCATATCCATACATGTGATAAAACCAATAACCAAAGTTTATTTAAGTAATTTTCCAATAGAAATAGAGTAATTAGGAATGAAAGAGAACAGCCTTGAGAGCTAGAGTCACGCTGATATAATCAATGAACACCAAGGATATCACAACAAAAAGTTCAGTGAGAGGTACAGTAGCCTACCAAGGTCACTGGCTTGCATGTCACAGCAAATAAAAGTTAAAATGGGGTCATATTATTATTTCCCAATCACTAGCTTGCCAAATTAATGTTGTGACTTTTTTTTTTTAGTTAGGTCGGAAGCCATGACATGCGAGTGGAGCTATAAGCAGAGCCATCTCCTATAGTAGTAAAAAGAAGCAGTAAAACAATAAATCCTATTAAGATAGTATCTATCCAAGTAATTTAATGTCACACACAGCGACACAGATAGGTTACCATAACTTTCCCAAAAGTTCTCAAATAATTGAAACAAAGGATGTAAAAGCAAAATATATGTTAAGTATGTTGGTTGTAAATAAGTAAATAGTATAATGAAAAGTTTTATTTATTTATTTAGCACCGCACCTTACTACCCGTTCAGGTTATATGCTTAAGTACTATTTAAGCTAATGGGTTAGGAATTAAGAAGGTTGAATATAGAGGAAGTGAACCCACATTTGTGCGGAGGGAGAGTGGAAAACCATTTAGGAAAAAACCACTCACAGTTCACCCGACCGAGATTCGAACCTCGATCTCCCCGTCCTTGGCAGTCGAGCTCAACACGACTAGCGCGTTAGCTAAC
This sequence comes from Timema genevievae, assembly GCA_902155825.1. Taxonomy (NCBI): domain Eukaryota; kingdom Metazoa; phylum Arthropoda; class Insecta; order Phasmatodea; family Timematidae; genus Timema; species Timema genevievae. Next base: position 41,646 of record CABFWO010002259.1, read on the forward strand.
TACGCCACCGAGGCGGGTAAAAAAAAAAGTTTAGTTCTAAATAGAAACAAAATGTAACTATTATTTGTATTGGCATTGTTGTGATTTGACAAAAGTTATAGCTGTAGAACAAAATGACTGAATGAAATTAGTTTTAGTAACTCTCGCATTGGTGAGCACAAAAGTTAAGGTGTCAACCTCATCTGGTATGGTTTGCCGATGACATTGTGGTTTGAATTCCGTCCGCATGTAATGAGGATCACTTTTCCTAATTGTGTTTCCACTCACCCTCCATATAGATGTGGGTACATTTAGTCTAAAACTCTACCATTCTAAACTCTAAACCATTGGTGTAAATAATGGTGGACAATAAGTAGCCATTTTAACTGGCCACCCTTTCGATGAAAATTATACTATAAACTTTGTTGTCATATATTATTATTATTATTATTATTAGCACCGCATCTTACTACCTATTCGGGTTTACGCACTTATGCTAATATGTAATGGTAGGCTGATTGTGAGATAAAATAAAGGACCTGCAGTTTAACGTGGGATCCGAATAAGATTAGCTGATTTTGCCCTTTCTTGTCTATAGACTCTACAATAAAATCCCCATCACCCCTTTTTGTGACAAGGTTATTTAAGGATGTGACATACTTCAACTTCACTGTGGCCAACAATGAAGACTCCAATTAAAAATAGTTATAATATTTGTCCAAACGCAATCATTTTTTGATTGTCCCTTGTTTTCTAACCAGTGTCCTCCAACCAATTTAAAAGTTAGGTACATTGAATGGGTTACGTTGTTTTTTTTTTTGGCTCAAAACCTTGCTACTTGTTCGGGCTATTGATGCGTATTTGCACCAATGGAATAAGGATGAGGAAGGTTTTCTCTATTTATTTTGGATATTTAATGTGTATTTTACCCCGCTTCAGTGGTATAACGGTCAAAGGTGTCACTCTTATGTTAAACTGGTTTGCTGATGACAGGGAGATCAGGATTTGAATCCCAGCCGGGTCCACTGGAGGGTGGACTTTCCTACCCTCCTTTCACATAAATGCGGGTAAATTACCTCCAAAATACTTCCTTCCTTATCCCTAGGCCATTAGAGTAATTATAATATTATATGGCTATAACCTTAACAAGTGGAAAATTAAGCGGCGATAAAATAAGTGTATTTTCTTAACCAAATGATTACATCAGACCACGACTTAAAAACAGACTTACTTCTAGAAAAGACACAACAGCCAATCCTTTGGCTTCTGCGATAGTGGAAGTCTCAATTACATCAATAATACATTTTTTAGCTATGCTGGGAATCAAACTAAGAACTCTTAGTTCAGTAGACAAGCTGCTACTGACTACGAGGAAGGGAGAGTTTAGGGGGAATAATGTACCTACTCATATTTGCATGGAGGAAGTCTAAAACCATTTAGAAATAAACACCTCCAGAGCATCCAGCCAGGATCCGAACCCAGATACCAGCCTACCAGACCAAAGATTGATGCCTTAGCTCAGTTAAAACAGTTTCCAAGCAGATTATACAGGAAACTTTGAAATGTGACAACAGTGATGACACAAATATTTGAGTTTGACTGAAGTGACTCTTGATTTGGAGTAGAATGTCAGATATCAGATAACAGATTCTCTCAATGTATGTAGCCAGAGTAGAGACACACAGGAAATACCATCAACACAAATATGTTGACACTCAAAGCAACAAAGTTCAGTCATGTGGTCACCAATACAACAGTCTGTTACAATAATATGTAGACCTTGCAGAGTTGAGTACAATTAAATATTAAAACAAAGAAACCATTCATTTAGTTAAAATCACTGGGTTAAGATGATTGATAAACTAGGGTGTCCAGCCAAACTATATTTTAAAATTCCTTGACTTTTCTATGTTTTCCAGGGCCAATTTCCAGCATTTCTAGTAACTTTATATTAAAAACATTATTTTATTTAGATCACAACTTACTGCAATAATTATTTTAAACAAACACACACATTCTGAAATGATGTCACATTATGCAGGTGTTAAAGATTTCAGCCTAAAGCAATAGTTCATTGGTTAGTGCAATCTTAAGTTAGATTTTAATGAGATCATATTGAGATATTAAAAGATCACCTTATACCAGAACAGTTTAAAAGTGTTGTGAGGCCCATTTTATTTTATTTATTCTTCCTGTGATGTAATTAAATTCATGTGCATTCGCATAACCATAACTCAAAGATATAGACGTGAGATGGACACAAAATCATAGAGATATTGACTTTGAGAATTGCTCAACTGGGCCAACTGTGTTAAAAGAAATTAGTGATTTGTATTATATGGATGAAAAAACATTATTTTGACTGTTGTAAATAAAAGTTGCATATATTTTCTAGTGAATATGTGAAAATTCCAGAAATTTGATAAATATAATGACTTTTTGCCCTTATCCAGGTCACTGGACACCCTGTAAACATTACTAGTTCTTGCATCGGTGGGCGTACAGACTAAATATCAAGCTGATCTAGTCTGGTTTGGTGTATCAGCACCCAAAATAAGGTGTAGTGAGTGCTTTTTACCAAATGTTTTTTCACACAAATGAGAGTCAATTTCCTCTCAATTTTACCTTCCTCAATCCTAGGCCATCAAAGTAGATAAAGGTTAGATTTTCTGGACAGAGAATTAGATGTTTTGCAAAAATATATCTAGCATTTAAGTGGGCCTAGCCTATAAAGAAAATTAAATATATTTAAAAGTATTAACCAGTTGTTACCAAAGTGGGTTGTACCACTCCTTGAAGGGTGATGGGATTACCTATTGGGGTGCTAAGAGGCAAGGAGACAGAAGGAGGGAGGTGGAGGGGGTGATTTTGGACTAAATCTAAGTGACTTTAAGCCAGACATTGGGAAAATTGTATCATTTACTTAAACCCATCCCTGACATTAAGAATTTACTAAATAGTGAAGCAGTTACTAAATGTGTCAATATGATATCAAAGAGACTTGCTAAGTGACTTTTATACTTTGAAAAATGTATATCAATGGATAAAGTTAATAAATTTTACTAGGTAAATTAATTATATATTAAAAATCTTAAATTGGATTTTGAAAAAATTAATTACTAAATGTGTTTTTGTATGAATAAGGTAGCCTTCTCTGTTGATTTCTTAAGTTTATAACACAATACTTACATGCTTCCATTTGTACAAACAAATTGTTATAAAGACACGCTTTTAGTGCAGATCACTTTCCTAGAGTTTAATAAGTCAAGGACAAGTCCTGCGCACTTATCAGGAATAATGTAGGTCAGTTGAATATAATGGTCTAGTGGTCAGCACCCCTGGCTACTGATCAACATGTTCCACGTTCGATTCCCAGCCGTACCATATTTTATATTTTTCCTATGGTAACCATGGTCTGGTTAATTTGGCTTAAGTTAGGTTTAAGATTTTCACTATTCCTCAGTTTTAGCTTCTGTGGTGCTGACTGACAGCTCACAGCTGACTTCTGACGGCTTTGAAAAGCTACCAGACCAAATTATGTATCCCTACGCCGAACCATATGATCTGCAAAAACCATGTCTTTAGCAGTTGTCACTTCTGACAGTCAAAATTTAGGTATATACCTAACTGTTGACTGTCAGAAGTCAGCTGTGAGCTGTCAGTCAGCACCACAGAAGATAAAACTGAGGTATAGCTCCACTCCATCATCACTTGGCTATTATTACATCTCATTGTGGTTATGGCATGTAGACAACCTACAAGGTATACCCTGAGCTACATTCTGTCCCCACAGAGCAGCTAAATGTCTAAATACACAGCGACAGAACTAGATACCGCATCTCAAACGATAAAAAAAACTTACTTAAAAGAGGATAAATCCAATTTCACAATACTGTACTTTAGTCATTGATGACAAATGAACCTGAGGCCTTTGGAGCAATAGGAAGTCGCTTTGACTTAGTTGTGTGGGTTAAAACATGCCTTACATGGATGGTAGGAAGACTTTCTTTTTTTTCTTGGTCTTATTTGTAAATGCTCTAGTCTTACGACCCATCCAGGCTATCTAAATATTTACACTAATGGGATAAGCATGAAGAAGGAATGTAAATAGTATAGGCGGTACCCATATTTGCATGGAGGGAAAATGCACATCTATTTATTTATTTGCGGTATTTAATGTGCACTTTCTGAATTGATTATTTCAGCACACGAGAATTTCTATGAGCAAGAGTGAAAGGGTTTACTAATTCTTCTGGGAGAGATATTTTCACATTCCTCCCAGGTTTCTTTTACACGCTACAATCGACATGGGACCAACGGCTTTACTTCCCCTCCGAAGAAAGTTGTTCTACGGATTTTAACGCGCAATTAAAATCTATTGACCCCGGTTGGGTTTGAGCCCACGAACATCAGACCTTGAGGACTTTACTCCAAGACCTCTGAGGTTGACAAGAATGGACAATCGTTGAAGAAGCCTAACTTAAGTACACACTGCTGGGATTCAAACCCTGACCCCCCTGTCACCAGTAGACCTGAAAGTTTATGAATCGATGTATATTCTTGAAAGATTATTTTACTAGGCATAGTATTACTAACTAAATTGATACAATGAGTGCGTAATGGGTGAGTATTAAAAGTTCAAAGTATTAATTGTACTGTATTTGGAGCAACTTTAATGAAAAGACAGTCAAAGTCAAAGCAAAAATACAAAACAGACACAATATTCAGCCTGCCATCAAAGCGAAAGGGAAAACAGCAATTTCACTATGTTAATTTTTTGGTCATGCAGGAAACCTAAATCAGTACCCCTAGCTCTGTAGGCAGGACGCTACTGAGCTAGGGTGTTGGGCAATTTGAGTCACTTATGCAAAACCTCCACCCAGATGGCTTAGATTAAAAAGTTTGACCTTGTCATTGGCAAACCAGTCTACTGTAAGCTTGATGTTTTAGATCAGAGATATCCATCCTTTTTTGTTCACATTCCCCCAGATATAATTTATCTTAAGACTTTGTACCCCCAAAGTTGTTGGTGTATGATGCAAGTTATAATGTGTATATTACATAGTCTACATCTAGAATCATAAAATTAAATAATTAGTTTTAAATGAGAAATTTATCATCATCAAATGTTTCCAGCCTGTGGCTGGGTCAGTCTAGTAAAATGCCTCCACATTCCTCTTTCATTCCACAATTCTTCTTCTCTTACTCACACACTTTCTATTATCTGCTCCTTCCATCTCTTTCTTGGTCTCCCTTGAGGTATTTTTCCTACATACTTCATCTCCATCATTCTGTATATGTATAGTGTGTGTGTGTGTGTGTGCGCGCGCGCATATAACTTTCTTAAGGCTGCTACACATATACAGGTATACCTGCGAGGTTTGCCTGTACAGGCCTGTCCGATATAACAATGTGTGGATGATAAAACTGTACAGTTATTTCGGCCTGCATAGGCGACCGGAGCAAATAGTTAATTTCATTTGATATACCTGCGTCGGAGCAAACTGCGCAGGCATACCGGAGCGTGTGTACCGAAGCATGCAGGTGGCTCAGTTGTTGCTGTTGCCAACGTCACATCGTTCACTAATTAGATAAGTTTAATTCTTTCTTTATAAACTTATTGTTGTAACAATCTTTAAGTGCAAATTTCAATTCATTTAACAAGTTCACATGTAAATAAAGTGCTCTTTTTTTCAACCAATCTTTTACACATCTTTCATTTAATTTTACGTTTTTGACACTGTTTAGTTGCTACTAACAATCCAACTATCACCAAAGCATCGTCTGTGACGCCATTGCTAGCCGCCAGTGAAAGAATAACTTGAATGAGAAAAGAAAATTACTGTGACCTGAAGAAGAAAAACTGTATTGTGTGGATGCACTAACGCATCCAGTATACCTGTACATGTGTAGCGGCCTTTAGTTTCCCTTGCGATCTTTTCCCTAAATACTTCAATATACATTATTCTGTATATGTATATTATATATATATATATAAATTTTAAAGTTAATGTACCCCTAAAGATGTCTTCATGTACCCCTGGTTTGATGTTACTGTTTTAAACTGTATGGCTACCGGTGCAACAAAAAAAAAGAAATTGTTCAGTGATACGATACATAATTTACACAAAAAGTTCCTGGGTGTCGTCAATTTGGATTGTCATGCCAAATGTTGAAGACAGAAACACATGCAAATGTATAACATGTGCTAACCTAGAACTACTAATTTCAAAGCTACACAGAGTTAATGTTTTCAAACATACTTCAGGCAAAATTTTACTTCACAGAGCTCATTTAAATGTTAAATCTAAGCTATTCTCAATATATTTTTAAGTGCAAATATTTTGTAATTTTACAGTAAGAGGACAGTAAAAAGATACTTTTACATGATCTGCATCATTCCCTCAACAGATACATCATTCACTAATTTTCTTAAAAAATTGAAAATCAAAAATATGGAAAAATATTTGATATTTATCTATGTCAATATTTTTACTTTATTTCTATTATATACATCTGTTATTCAAAAAAATATATTTAATCATAAATATATTTTAAATTCATTAATTCCTATTCTCAAAGAATGACCCAAATATTAATACAGGCCTATAAAATAATTACTAAGCTATCTGGAAAAATCAGTTCAAAGTTCCAAAACAAATATTTTGGGACAACTTGTATCCAGTCTAGTGTTTTTATTTTTAAATAATGAGCCTTAAAATAACTTTATCAACATAAAAAAAGTATCTATTATAGCTATTTAAGTTGTACTAAATGATAATTCTCATCGGAACAAGGTCAGTCGTGTCCATGTTGTGTACTAGTGGTTTTTTAAAGAAAGGAGTGACCTGGAGTAAATGTTAAAGAAAATACACATTCTTAATAAAAAAGGCCTCAGTAGGCACTTGTATATCTTCAGTAAACAAGTAATCTAGGCAAATTTATAAAGTTATTTACAACCAAAAACAACGGTGACAAATAATTGTACAATAGAAAAAGCTGAATATCCACTAATCTTTCACAGCTGTACATGATACCCTATTTATATAATCAATTTCATACCATCTGGTAAAATCATTGCGGTGTTTGAATTAAATGTCGTTTGCCTACAGTAGCCAAATGACTGAAAAAAAAATAGGCCTACCAGTAATAAAATGTAGGATTAAAATTATCATAAAAGATTATTTCACAAACTCTTGACTAGTCCACAATTATCTTGTACTGTTGGAAAACTATGTTTATATCACCCAAACACACCCTAAGAGCATTAATCATAACAATTACACTAGATAATTTAGTACTAGTTAAAATTCAATGTATTTATGATTTGAATTGGATAGAGATTACTTAACTCATCCAGGAGATAGGATAGCATTGCATATTTTTGACAATACTTGGGAGAGTCGACAGTCAAACTAGTGTAAACGAGCAAGCCCATAAACCTCATGAGATACAGTTGGGGCAACTTAAAAAAAAAGTACTAAAATCAATGTCGGTGATTATGCGGTCTATACATCTCATATTGGGCTTTTTCTGTCATGGTACAATGTTTCTGTATTTTATTACACATACAAGGATATGGAGAAATGAATAATACCTAAGATTTTATTATTTTGAAAATTTTTAAGAAATATCACACTAAAACAAAATGCATTAACAACTCGCCCAAAGTCACTTTCAGAATGTAAATATTGACAATCGTGTGTTGCTTACTGTGATCATGTGAACTAAGATGGATATGTCATCCATCTTTCTGATTAATTATTTTAAAAACATAAACTACCATAGTTTATTGTATATATAATAAATAAAATTTTAATTTATAAATATTTGATGTAGGCCTATAAGGCGGTTAAGCTAGGTTGGGAAATTATAATAATGAATTATACCTAAGCTATTTTAACTTAATAAGTTCAAGGAGTCCTCAATACAATATTAGCACATAAGGAAATATTTTAAATGTCAAGTTACGTTCGATATAGGCCTAACCTGAAATACGTAGGCCTATAACACCTTTACGTCATTTAAATCATGATTGAATAAATTTATTAAAAATACAAAGATAATTTTATTTTTAATAAAAGGTAAAAAAAAAGAAATGAAAGAAATGAACTTATGAAAATTAGATAGTAAATACTTGAGAGCAGTCAACTAATGTTACAAACTTATTAATAACAAACTATACAATGCTATAATATTATGAAATCCCAATGATTAAAATAATCATAATTATATACCGTATAATTATGGTTTTTACCTAACCTTTCACGCATTGATAAATTTAATTTACAAATAATATTGATCAATTGAACAATTCAATATGTAGGTATAGGAAAAGATGTCTTCATTGGGTCAACATTTTAATGCAAATAACATAAGCACAAAAGTTTGTCAATGTTTACATTTCTATAATGTTTCTGTGTGTTTCTCTTGTGGTTTTAGTGAGTTTTGTTTTATTGTATAATAATCCAAAAATGATAAAACTTTATGAATCTTAATACTACCTATTCAATTAGCCCTCTTAGTAGACCTATGTAATAACAATATATATATATATATATTTTTATTTAGCACCGCGTCTTACTACCCGTTCGGGTTATACGCTTATGTACTAATTACACTAATGGATTAGGAAGTGGGAAGGTTGAATTTAGACCGAGATTCGAACCTCGATCTCCCCGTCCTCGAAGGTGTGGCTCAACACGACTGGCGCGTTAGCCAACTACGCCACCGAGGCGGGTTCACAATATATTATTTATAGTAACTATAACAAGACAAAGAAATTATTTTTTTTATAGCTACTAGACACAATATAACCCGAACGATTAGTAAGACGCAGCGATAATAATAGTAGACACATTGAATAACTTTGAGCCAAAAATCGTTCATGTCCTGTAATTAAAACGTGTATTTAAGTCTGGGGTGTTTCATATCTCTAAATACCTTCATTTGTCTCAAAATGAATATATTATTATTTAATATATTTAGGCTTATTTGCAAAATAAATATTGAAAAGAATATTCAATAAACCAGACAAAATTTTAGTATCACACAATAACAACATTATAATTTTACTTTTGTGAAAGTTATGTCTAAAAGTAAAATGAGTACAACTTTTTCGGGGGATAAAAAGAGCTTAAAAGTGCAAATTTTACCTGACACCGGCAAACAACGTCGACTTCGGTGGCTAGCATATCCACCACCTTGCCTTTTCCCTCGTCTCCCCATTGTGCTCCTAGTACCACTGTCACTTTCGAAACAGGATCTCTTTTAACTCGTTTTCTTGGAGAACCTAACACTTGTCCATTCATCTCTACTGCTCTTTCGACCATTATTAAACTTGCATGATGAGACCAGGAAACTGTGGAAACGAGAAGAATCTAAACGATGCTCCTTTATTAGAGCCACCCAGTACAATGCTGGCAACAACTATAAATATAATATCCCTTTCATTAACATTGGGAACCTTCTTAGTTTAACTAAGGTTTAGTCATTGATCTCTATAAAATAACTAGATGAACATCTGTGGTTGAAATGTTCAAGCTGTCGTTTGCATACCATTGTGTAAGAAAGAAAAAACTTTCGGGTATTTCTTTCTCTCCTACACATATACAAGACAATGTGATATTTTGACATTGTTCACTAATTTGATTAAATATGAGATACATCAATGTGTGATTAGTTAAATAAATAAATGTGTCAATAAAAGGTTTGAAGAATATAACAAAGTTCGAATCACAAGTTGTTTCTTTAAATAAATTGATGTAGGCTAATATACATTATGATTATTGAAGGAAGCTCGTTTGTAAAACCTTATCTCGTACCAGAATCCGACCCTATAGTAGTATTTAGGTAGGATAAAATGGCGTCCAAAAGGGATTTCTACTTTTGTTTTAAATAGCCGTTTATCCTACAAAGATACTAAAAGATATAAAATAGGGACGAAATAAAGCTTTCCAGATTGGGAATCTTACCAAAATTAAGGTGTAGCAGACACCGTACTTCCTACAAGCCTATAACTTAAATTATCGTTTGAACGTAATACTTCTACACAAAGTGTGGCGTTTAAACAAATGTAATACAGTTTATAGCTAGCTTGTTTCATTATAGCTATCTAACTTTCAACATAATATGGTTTCTGAAAGCAAAATACAAGATATGAGCCAACTTTTTTATTTTAGTGTAATAATATTTTCTACAAGCTTATAACCTAAATGATCATTTGAACGTTAAGGCCCTGACATACACTCAGTATCCGTAAGTCCGTAGTCCATGAGCCTGGTCCTTAAGAAATTATATTCGCAACTATACAATCCATATTCATAATCACGTGAACGTTCTAACCAATGAGGTAGACAGAGACTTCGTCCATTGAAAACTTAGAAAGAAAATCGTGTACAGCAAAAAGCGAGCACCAAGCAGTCAGCTGATCAATAAAAGAAACCAAAAACAACTTTGTTGAGAAAACTTGCAGGATAAACTTAAACTCTAGGTTTAGTACAATCACAATAAGTATATTTATAGACCGATTTTAACGATTAAACTTAAATTAAGCGCAACATTGTAAAAGAGTGGTTTGGATTTCAAAGTTAAAGTAGGCCTAATAGTATCCAAAACCTACCTGGTATTACTACAGTTTCTGATATGCTTGATCAAACATATTTTTTTTCTCAAGGTGTCTTTGATTTATTTTAGTTTTTTATTAAATAAAACCGGCCTTTGCCGAGTAATATCAATTAAAAGCGAATCCATATCATAATTGATTGTATCCATATCAATTATGAAAAAATTCAATCACTCTAGTATGGAGGATACAAAGTAAACCAAATACTATAATAATAGGGCTATTGAACATATAAAAGTGACGCCACTATTTATGAGAACTTGGTATCTCCAAGAAAACATTTCCCTAAAAGCCGCTCTTCCCGGAATGTTTAGATTTTTTTGAAAAAGCAAATCGCGTAGCCATCGTTTAATTTTGTATATGTTTCCATAATGAGCGATTAGTTCTTTTATTTCGATGCGCATGCACACATTTACTCATCTGTGATTGGTAGTCCGTATAAACTAGTCCCTAGAAAGTTAGAGTTGATCAATTCTATGGAGTACGGACTTAAAGATAAAGTCCCTGTGGCCAGAGCAATCTGATCCTCTGGCATCGAGTTCTTATGGACCTCGGACAGAGACAAGTAAGAAACAGACTCTCAATCTTGCGGTATACTGTTTATCTGTGACCTCTGACTATGGACCATGGACTTAAAGATACGGAGTCTGTGTCAGGGCCTTAAGACAACCACACAAAGTTTGTCATTCAAATAAATGTAATGAAATAATTTTAAGATACTTTATTTCATTATATTTATCAAACTTTCGATATAATATGGTTTCTAAAACCAATATACAAGCTAATAGCCAACTTTAAGTATACTGCATTCTTGGCAGAATGTAAACAACATGTATGATAGCTACCTACTTAAATATATCAACAATTGTATTTGTATTTCTACAATATTACCTGTAAAACTGAATGGTATATCCTTTAATGTAAATGTTTCTTCGGCCAAGTGTGATATAATACTTCACCATTTTTAAACAATAAAACAATTAATCAGAGACATGTTTTACTACAAGAACATTGAAAGAAAGAGTTAAATCTATCCCCTCACAATAAAGCAGACGACAAACTTGAGCATCATACTTTGGTCCTTTGTAAGGTGTGTGCTTATGTCCATCCAGTATAGTATAGAGATAACTGGGTTTAATACCTATTCCATAGTTCTGGTAATCACATTTCGATGTCTATGAGCGCTAGTAGCGTTACAGAATAACATGTGCGTAATTCAAATATATAAATAATTTTGAACCTTTAAAAAAAATTGTTTATGGTTTTAAGTAATGAAAGCCATTATAAAATTATAATCCCCAATAAATATAGTATGCAGGAAAAGAATCATTATCTTACAATAAAATAACCTTTACAGCTGACGCTGGAACTGTCGAGGATCCAACCAACCTTCGTGTTAAGTACTATTCATAGGACCAATATTTGTTTTCTAGCCTTGTTGTAAAAGCATTAATTATATTTTTCTTTGTGATGCTATATAAATATTCTCACTAAAATTAGCTCAGTACACTATAGACATTGTGTCGTAAAAATGGTAAAACAATTATCATTATAAATAAAATGTATAGACTGAGGGCATTAAGGCATCGGTATTAATATCTAGCTTATGACATTTGAAAGGTTTCTGTTTGAACCTTCATGGGAGATGATTTGAGTAACAGGTTTTTATAAGAAGTCTATATTACTGTATTTTCAAATGCCCTATAGCATCAATATTATTTTTACATAAAAAATTAGAGTCAAATATGGTAGTGAATAAAATGAGGGCAGTGGGGGTCCGGGGTTACAGCCCCTTTAGCCGACCCCCACCCCTCCTAACCCTTAACCCGGCACTGCCACTGGATACTTGAGGTGCATTTTATACCTAGCCACACTAAAAGGCCACTACCACTAGAGTTTCTGTCTGTAAATTATCCCATTGTTATAAGCACTAGCAATAAAAATAATCAAAACAAACAAGTCACTGTCACATCAACTGCACAGGTAAAATTGTCGTAGAACTATAAAACTCGTCATACTCCAATCGTGAAGCACAGTAAGGGCTTATTATTGTGCTACTTCAAACCTTTTCTTGTAGGAGTGTATTTGCGCTTATTCTCCGTGCGGTTGGCCGTAGCACACACACTCACACGCGGGTCCAGCTTTACCTAGTTTGGCTCGGTTTATATTCATGCAAAACACATATCTAATAGCGAATAGTGTAAGTTATAGCATATAGTGCGCCAGGAGATGAACTAAATTATTTTCAATGATAGCGTTTATAATCAACACATAAAATATGATTTTGTTAGGAAGAACAGTAGAAGTTACTAAAGTTACTAAAACCATTTTAATATATTCATACATCAAGTCATGTTATCTGCAACTGTCACTTTCAATAGATATTATCAACACCTATAAAATAACAAAAATATGATGGCAATGTGACTAATGTTGGCCGCAAATAAATATGTTTGAATTTTCTCTACTGTTCTTCCAAACAAAATCTGGGTATTATAGTTAATAATGAATGGTATAGTCTACAATGCAAAAGTTAATTTAACTTTAATTTCTTATGCGTTACGCATGGAATGTAGAATAGATAATCATTGGACTTGAGATGTATCAGCCAATGGGAGTGCGAGAAGAGGATATAGCAAGACCATCTACAATACTCATAATAAACATGGCCGCTGTATAGGTTGAACGAAAACAAAATAGTGTTTGCTATTGAGTACATATAATATACTCAATAGTTATTATTATATACTTATTTATATATTTATGATATTGCATTATATACTCACTAGTTTTTTATATATATATATATATATATATATACACACACTCAAGGGTTCTGCTATAACAAACTTGTTTGCGTTCTTTAAATGCATACTCTTGTTTGATGCATTTAAATTTAAACTAATGCATATTTATATATGTTTTTGCACTAATTAAATTATTCTAAACAATCACAATTACATAAGATAATGTTGAAAATTCAGTAATTTACCAGATCACTAGAAGGAATAAAATTAAATAGAGTGCATCTACTTTATACAGCATTATTAATACTAAATACAGCACATTCAATAGATTTAACACGAATGATTAATTAAAACACATATGGACTATTAGAAAAAATTAAAAAAAAATTAAAACACATATGGATTATTGACAAAAAATGATAAATAATAATGTACCCTAGGTCCTACCTGATAGATCGCAAGGGGTTGATGCCTATTTGCTGAATTTCAACTGCTTACGCTTCTTCACTTTCTCACCAAGTCCATGATCACAGGAGTCCTTCCTTTTCTTGCTAAGCTTTTTAGCCAATTCTTTGGAAGTGTTCTTTTCATTTAACATTTTGGTGTAATTGTTAGTGAGAATATTACTTATTACTTTAACGCGATTTTTTACTAATACGTTCAGAGAGACACCACACCTGCACAGTTTTTAAAGATCACCAACACTCTCTACCCTCATGCTTAAGAGAAAAACGTTGTAACTGGCTAACTTACAACCTTATTCTACTGTGAAAGAATAATTTTCAACTACCTACTCTTTTTTGCAAGTTTTTTTGTGGAAAGTTTATGTGCAAAATATTGAAAGATGATTAGCGTAATGCAAACATCGAGAGACTTTCTTTATTTAATAGTAAGGATACTTCGAAATAAATTATGTTGTTCGTGCCAAAGACTCAATTAATGCCCATTCCATTTTGGCTGTGGTTCTTAGTAAGGGAGATGATGGGTTTTACAAACTGGGTACTAAAATGGGAAATTTAAAACAATTACACGCAAGATCTCAATTTAGTGTTTGTAAAGAAATATTTCTTACAAAAGAAGATGTCCCTAGTATAGAAATTTATTTACGTCAAACTGCAATAAAACAATCTCTTGTTTCATGACAGGGCTTCAGAAAATGTAACTGTAAATCTAAAAGCACCATAAATAGGTGTGCCTTTCGCAAAAACGAATTGCTATGTAACTTTAAGTATCACCAATCTTTAGATTGCACTAGTAAGTTACAATAATTTGATATTTTAATGTTATCTTTTTTTCTCAATGTTAAGTATAGCTTAAGTTATTCTTTTCAAATTAACGAACGCTTAGTTGGTAATCTGTGAATTACCTAGGATATCTGCAGAATAACTAGATAATGTGAGAAACAAAACGATCTTTTTGTACTTTAATGGGTTTGCGGGGGGAACAGGAGCCTTCACAAATCAGGCCCCCCCTCAAACTCCCGAAATAATAAAAAATTAATCACTTTTGGCTCTATAGTTTGTCAATTTTTTTTAATATCATAAAATTCATTGCTAAACGTAGAATAATGTTTAGAGGGGATAATGAAGTAATTGGGTTACAAAGAAATGGTATCTACCTTCGTATTCTTGAATTACCATCAGAGTATGTTATGATCCGTTTCTATCTAACCATATCAAGGAATTTGAAAATAAAGGAAGTGGTCACACGAATTACCTATCATCTACAATCTGTGAAGAACTGATTTTCTTAATGGGTGACCATCTTTTAAATGAGATAATTGTTAGAATAAAAGAAGTCTAAATATTATCGTATGTCAGTTTATTCCACGTCTGACAAGGCTCACACTGACCAGCTAATTATAGCAGTGCGCTACATGAAAGATCCATCTCCAGAGGAAATATATCTAACAATTATTCCCAACTGTGGTCATACTGGTTCTACTATAGCTAATACACTGCTTCAGTTTTTGGATCAACAGAACATTGATATATGTGATTGTCGTGGCCAATCATGTGCCAATTCTGCAAACATAAGGGGCAAATATATTTAAATTAAAGCTTGTGTTTTAGAGAAAAATAACTTATCAGTGTTTGTGCCATGTTGTGGTCATTCCCTGAATTAAGTAGGAAAGGTGGCACCAAATACGTGTCCTGCAGTTGTTCACTTCTTTACATCGTTCAACAAATAAATGTGTTTTTTTACAACATCTTCCGGGCGTTATAAAATCTTGATACAAAAATTAACACCAACACACACAAAGTTTTACGTTCCTAAGAATTTGGGTAAAACTTGTTGATCATGTCGATCGGATGCAACAAAAGCCATCATCTATGGGTATGACAAAATAAAGGAAGAATTAGCTGAAATCTCAAGGGATCAAAAACTGAAGGACGTAGTTAAAATCTAAGCTTGTGGATTTTTGAAGATTTTCACTCTTGAAATCGCACTGTACGCTTTGTTTTGGAATGACATTTTGGAACGGTTTAAATGCAATCAACAAAATATTTCAAAATCCCCAATTGATTCTTCAGTCTGCAGTAGTGGCACTTACATCTCTGAAGTCATCTATAGATTCAAAGACAAATAAATTGAATGAATATGAAGAAGAAACAAAGAAAATATCTGAAAATAAAGAGAATGGTCAGAAGCGTTGTTCAGTGAAAAATATGAGGCTTAATCCTTTGAACTACGAGAAAACACCGGCAGCTCTGCTCTCACCTAAAGAGAAGTTCCACACAGAAAGCTTTCATCCCAGTCAATGATTAACTTTCAATGCCATTGGCTGAAAGAATATGGGCCTACGATGTTGTCTGCGACCGGTTTGGATTTCTTCATAGCTACATTTTCAAATATTGAAATTGTCTTAAGGATATATTTAGTGATAATGGTGTTTAATTGCAGCGGGAAGTGCTCGTTTTCAAAGATGAAATTAATAAAGAACCGACTATGTACAGCAATGAAACAGGATAATCTTTCATGACTCTCATTGCTATGCATTGAAAATGACTTACTCCGCGCACTGGACTTCATGGAGACTATTGCAAAATTTGCTGACAAAAAAGCACAAAAAGTCTCTTTGTCCTAATTGAATTAGTTTATTTTATATTTTAGCTTTAATCGTTTAACCTACTAAGCATATCATTAAGACATGATATCAGGGTTAACTTTTACTGGTTTGTCGATTTATTTTTGAATCAACTTCTTTTCGAAAAGGGAATCTATGATTAAATTTTTTTCTGAGTTTTTACTTTTTTTTTTCCATCCTTATCAAGATAAACTAAAAACAAATGAAAATAGTTTTTGTTTTAAAGGAATCTAATGTATTGTGATGACAATATTTCCTTATTTAAGGTGGGATGGAAGGTGATATGAGAAAAGGCCAATGTTTTTGCAGTTTTTATGACAAAATTTTTTTTGGCCAAAAATAAAAAAAACTACAGTACAAACATAGAATTTAATTTTCTTCACGTGATGACTTCAAAATTTCTTGAATATCTGTTAAGGGGGTTCTGGAATTTAATTACAACTTCTTCTCTTCATTTAAAAAGTTTATCATCTAATGTCGCTATGCTCATGATAGATATTCAACTACTGTTGATATCAGCATGCGGAGAAACCTAAACTTTACGTTTGTATTGGAGCAATTGTTTTAGCAAAAATAAAAGTTTTGTCACAAAAACTGCAAAAACATTAGTCTTTTCTCACGTCCCCTTCCATACCACCTTAAATAATATATTTAATGTTTTTAATAATATATTTAATGTTTTAACAGTTATTATTATTATTATTAACTTTGAGTGTGGAATGTGGAGTTATAAAATAATAGCTTTTATATTAACAGGAAGCTTACATTCTGATCCCGCCTACCCCCCATTTGTTAGGTTGGTATTATTTTTAGTAGTAGGATTATTAACTACGTATTCTAAGGGATAGAGATTAAGGTGATAACTTAGAGAAAATGCACAGGCATTTACTTTGAGAGGGGATGGAAAAAAAATACAGTGACAAATCACATTTTAAAAACCACACCAGTGTATTTAGCCGAGATTTAAACCTTAGACTCCCAGTCACTGGCAAACCAGTTTATTGATAAAGTTGTGCCTTATACTGTGTAGTAACCGGTGTGGGTACCTTTCTAATAAAATATTTAGTAAACATCGAAGCCTTAAAACCGGTTAAATGGTTTTTTGTAAAGCTATAAAATCTAACTTATTTTTTCTAATTATGTGGAAACTAAACCCAAAATAGTAATTTGGTTTAAACTGAATCAACAATATTTCGATACATTTGTTACCATGATTTACTCAAACCAATTTTTGTTTTTCAAAGATAAAACTTTTGTAATCACCAAACTTTTAATGATAAGTCTTGATGACTGTCGCTGAGAGCTACTGCCAAGCTACTTAAATTAGCCTGCTGACATTTGGAATAGTTCATTTAATCAACCTAATGGAAGTGGGTTTATTTCTAATCTCTTAAGTTTCCAGTGAAGGGCACCATCAAAGCCAGTAAAACGTACAGTAATGTGACAATCAAAATTATAACTAAAATTAATGCTGTACAAGGAAAACCACCGTTAGAATAAAGAGCTCATCACCTAAGTGGAATATCATCTTATTTGAGACTCACAATCACTCTGCTAGGAAAAGCTGTCACATCTTTATTTTATGTCCTAACGGCTCAGACATTAAACTTTTTTTTAGCACCGTGTCTTAATACCTGCTCAGGTTATACGCATGTTAACTAATTATGCTAATGAGTTAGGGATGAGGAAGGTTGAATCTAAAGTATCTATACCCGCATTTTCGTGGAGGGAGAGTGGAAAATCATTTGGGCGAGCCGAAAATCATCCTCATTACACCCAACTGAGATTCGAGCCCTTATCTCCCTGTCAACGGCAGTCTAGTCTAACATGAGAGTGACGCCTTAGACCATGCGGCCACCGAAGCAGCTATTTTTAAATTTTAAATTTAAATTTATTTTATTAACATATTTATTCCGAAGGCAAAATACTGTAATCTCACAAAAACAATAAACACGTTATTCTAGCTAGAACAATGTAGGCTGTTACATTATTACGTTGTAATGTTTTATGATCAATTTGGTATTCGTAGCTTGTACTTTCTATATCAAGAGATTATATTATGGTCATTTGCCTTTCAAAGTAATCTAATTCTATAACAGAGTAAACAGCCAACCCCGTAGATAATAGTCCTCAATATCACCAATGATACATTTTTTGACATGCAAAGAGCCCGCACCCATTAGCTCACTTGATTCAGGAACTTGGATGCCTGATCATTAATTTAAGTTGATAGTTAATTAAAGCATCAACGCTATTTTTTTATTATAACAGTCAATAGAATTAAAAGAAATCTTCAAAATTACAATTCCTAAATATTGAGGTCCACAGGTACACCACCTTCATTACATATTTATTAAAAATTACAGATAATCTCTTTTGGTTGCTGTCAGAGAAACAGCTAGATTATTTAATTTTACATGGGGTTTTCATAAGGTCCATCCGAGGGGTTTTTGGAATTAAATTTCAAACCCTAAATTTTTGGGTAATTAACTTAAGGGCAAAAACAGAAAAAATCTATTTTCTTGAAATTCGCTCTAAAGATTTTGATTAAATTTTATATCTAGACACTGTTTACCATTATAAACAAGATGGAAATTCTAAATTTCTCATGAAAATGACTTTGAGGGTACTTTACATTAGGAGAATTTTACCATTTTGATCATTTCTCTGCAACTATTTGAGATACAAAATAACTTATCGTTGTAAAGTTGTAATATCATTAAAGATAAAAAATCTTTTGAGTGAAATATATTTTTATGAACCAATAGGTTCTGGGCTATAAACAAATATATACATTTTTTAATTCAGGTGTTTGAAAATTAATTTGATTCTAATGCTCTTTGGCGGACAAAGATGTTTCTCTTCTCTCAATTTCTCTATAATAGTGTACCTAGTTCCTAATGCTATAGAGTAAGTAATTAACAGTGTCTATTATTTCATTTATGACCTTTATAATTTGTTTCGACAGCAATGTATAAACCTATTATTTCGTTTCACAAATCTTACAGTTTTTAGTAAATATTTATTTTAAGATAAAAGCTGGAGAAAGTCTGTGAGGCGCACAGTACCATTTTTTTTGTGTGGACTGCATTTTAGTGCCTGTTCAGGCTATTCGCAAATATGTTTGGATTAAATCATAAAAATAGTGAGGATGCATTTTTTTTGTACTTTTCTTAGCACTTAACACAAGTAGTTGTTAACTACCCCCTTCGGATTTGTTTTGTATAATTATACTGTGTTGTAAATAAATTATTCCTTCTAAACAAACAAACTAATAAATAGAGATATGTTACAAAATTATCATAATATTTTCTTTGAATTAGTATAATCTATGCTACATGCAACTTCAGGGGCCATCTTGACTCACAATCATTTGAAGATAGTGTGTAGTTGGTTGCTGCAGCTATTTTCTTAGCCTGTGATGACACGAATCATAGGGTAAAGACGTATGCATTTTAGAACCACAATACAACATTTTTATAACATTGTTAACGGGGGAATGAGAGCTCTATGTTGGTCATCCCAGCCCCTCGAGTTTAAAATGTAAATATACCATTGTTTTGCAACTATTTTGCAACGTTTTGCACCACAACCCCAAAGACGGTGCAACGGTTTTTGTTTGGGAAGGAAGGGGGGCAAACTAGATACGGCACCCCTTCCTCTCAAACTAAAATGATTTTTTAAATTCAAATTAAAAGTTTTGTTTTGCATCGTTTGGCACCTTAATAGTTAAGCAAGAAAAAAATATTTAATTTCAAAAAAAGGGTTGCTGGGAGGCAATTTGTGGGGCCTAGGATCCTCGCCCTCTTTCTCTTAGTAATTTTTTTTCTTTGCAAAACTATTAAGGTATAAAACGCCATAATTGGGTTAAAAATTGTGCAAAACGGTGGTACGAAATATAATTTGAATTTTAAGGGGTGGGGGCAACTTAAGTGATCTTATATAGTGATAAAAGCACATGGGCTAAGTTTTCATACTAATTCAGTAGCTAAACTTGCACTATTATAATGATGGCAATTTCACGAAATAACCAGCAAACAAACTACCACGAATATATTATAATGTGCATTCATACGGCTATTATATTCATCCTTATTTGAGAAATAGTTTATGTTAACAACCAAATTAAAATTATTTTCAAAAAATAATGTGTTTGTAAATGTGTATAAATTAAAAACTTAATATATATTTTAAAACAATCCGGCAACTTTTTTTTTAAAAATGTTTAGGCCCTACATATAAACACATTTAATCTAAATATTCCCTTAATTTTTTAAACAAAATTATTTCGTTCTCATTTATTTGAAAGACAAGATCACTCTTCAATTTGATAATAATTGATTACTAGTATCTTTCTGTGCATGAGTCTGTAATTAAACATCGTTGAACACTATTATTTGTTATACTGCCAATTTACGCACACATTTAAATGATAGTTACTTGTCGCTATAATAGTTGGTCGTTTACAAGGTAATAGTCGACTTGTACTTAATTTAATACTGAATTAACCATGTAAATATCGCTCATGAACACGAATCATAGGAGAGTGTTCTTCTGTATCCAAAATTCACCGCTTATTTATTTAAAAAACAAACAAGTTATGAATGACGCAAGTAACATTTTATACCCGCCATGTCTAGTTAAACACAAATAGGATTGCGTCTCGTGTGCAGACCGTGAGATATTTATTGGCGCTTAAAATGAGGCTGTGTGATTTACGACAGAATCGTTATTTGAGTCCTCGGTACTCGTCACATCGTGGGAAATCGCACCGGCCACCGCCCATATCGTGTAAACTAGGCCGTCAAACAGGGTTCCTGGTCGCTATCTTAGACCACCTCAACTACATTCCCCCCCCCCCCCCCCCC
>CABFWO010002259.1:67048-118113 GCA_902155825.1 Timema genevievae
ATATATATATATATATATATATAATGCCAAAAAGTTTCAATTGTAAGTAGGCCTACTTCAAGTCTAATCAATCTTGCATGCTTAAATTTTATTTTTGTGAACAATTCGTTTCTTGGGCAGTAAGCCTAGATTTCGTTTTCACTTTATGCTATCATTGCGCAAAGTGAAACCTTATAATAAAATACTCAATCCGAATGAATTCATTGTTATTTAGGAACAAAGAAATATCTATGAGAGTAATGAACTGTGCAAGTGATCTGATACACACTTCGGTGGCTGGATGGTTTAAGGCGCTACTCTTGCAATATACTAGATCGTGGTTCGATCCCCGTAGGGTGCTCTGAGGGCTATTTTTTGCTAAATGGTTCCCTTCTCTCTCTCTCTCTCTCTCTCTCTATATATATATATATATATATATATGTAAATGTGAGTACACTTCCTCTAAATTCAACTTTCTTCATCTTTAACTCATTAGCGTAATTAGTACATAAGCGTATAACTCGAATAGTTAGTAAGACAAGGTGCTAGAAATAGATAACTGAACTGATCTTAATAGAGAACGAAATGTGGACTTTAAAGTAGGACTAAAGTCGCTTTTGGATTAAAGTAATTTAAATTAAAAACTAATTTCACCCAAAGTCAGTTGTCCTCAAGTCACTTAGCCTAAAAATAATCTTTAGAAAAAAAATCAATTCACCTAAAGTTGTTTGACTTATACTTAAAGCGTTGAATTCTAAGTGCGATAAGATTTTACGTTATTAACTTGAAAGTTCTAGTTAATATAATTGTTTAATTCCTTAAAAGACAAATCTCATTATTATTTTAATCTTTTATTTACTCTAGTCTGTAGAAATTATCACTAATTAATATTTGAAAGCAACGTGTTTTTATTTATTGGTAAGCTTATAAGCGTATATATATATATATATAGATTTATATATATATATAGATTTATATATATATATATATATATAGATAGATTTACGACGAAATTTTGTATAATTTTTTTATCTATTATTATCTGCAAATAGTCCAACTAAAATTATAGCAAATGGTTATTTATTTTTACACGATCTGTAAAGTATATATTTCAGCTAGAATATAAATAACAACTATATAATTATATTATACTGGGTAAATCTTTTTATATATATATTTTAGCACAACGTCTTACTAACCGTCTGTTTATATGACTAGATACTAGTTAGGCCTACACTATGGGTTTAGGGGTTAGTAAGTTTTAATTGAAATGAAGTGCACCCACATTTGCATGGAAGGCGAGTGGAAAACCATTTGTAAAAACAACCCTGAGTGCTCCTGACCGGGATCGACCTCGATCTCTCTGTCTTGGGCAGTCTAGTCCAACACAAAAGTAGTGCGTTCGACAACGCGGCCACCGAAGTGGGTGCTATTTTATTATTTTATAATATACATGGTTGTCTCTAATTTAAAGGAACTTTGTTTTACAATTTGAGAAGTTTCCACATTTTTTCAAAATTAATTTAAAGTAGAAGTTTTCCGTCGCTGGCTCATTAACGGCAATTAAAAAATTAAAGAGGCTTTTTTTTTGTATGTGTACTGCGTGGATTACCCATTCAGACAATCCGTATATTGACACCAATGGAGTCTGAAAACTTAGCTCAGTCTGTAACGCGTCTGCCTAAGGAGCTAAGGATCCCGGATTCGATTCCCAGCACAGCTGTAGAGTCAATCACTGGTGAAATTAAATATTCACTTTTCACGGGGATGAATTAACGTCCGGAGACCGGTCCCGTGGTGTAGTGTGTATGGATACGAGCCTAGGGGTACCTGATTCGATTCCCTGCTGGCACCTTGGGTATTTTTCCCTTGAGTGGAATAATCCCAACGGTTACCAGGGTTTGGTTAAGTAGGCTTAAGTTAGGTTAAGACTCCCACCTACTCTAGAACTTCATAATAACTATCATCACATCATCTCATTGCGGGTATGACGTGTAGATAACCTACGTAGGTGGACTCTGGACAACTTTCTGTGACACCAGAGCGATTAAAAGTCTAGGAATAAGGCAACCTAATTTGGATGCCATTTCCCTCCCGGGAATAATATATGCCATACGATAAAATAAAAATTTGAGGGGTGGAGTGTAGTACCTATTCTAGAATTAAGATAGTTTGCAAGTAGTGTGCAGATATAATAGGTCTATTCAGAACGTGCATGTTAAATAAGTTACTCAAAATAAATAAATTATACTAATATAATAACCCGCCTCGCTGGCGTAGTTGGCTAACGCGCTAGTCGTGTTGAGCTCGACCGCCGAGGACGGGGAGATCGAGGTTCGAATCTCGGTCGGGTGAACTAGGGGTGGTTTTTCCTAAATGGTTTTCCACTCTCCCTCCACGCAAATGCGGGTTCACTTCCTCTAAGTTCAACCCTCCCAATTCCTAATTCATTAGAGTAATTAGTACTTAAAGCGTATAACCCGAACGGGTAGTAACACGCGGTGCTAAATATTATTATTATTATTACTAATATAATAGGAATGAGGACGGTATCATTTTAAAGAAAATGTAGCAACATTTGTGGAAGGAAAGTGGGAAGCCATTTAATGTAAGACACTTCAAAACACCCAGTCGTAGTTTGAACCTTGACCTCCCTGTCACTTGCAAACTAAACTAAATGAAACTGGCGCCTTTGTCTATGTGTCCCTTGTTGCGAGTAATACAAATGCTCCAAATTAATCGCTAAGCCCACAAATGAATGGGTAGGCCTATACATATTTTTCATTGTATTCACTTTCTCGTACAAATAACATATTGTAATCGGGAGCATTTTCGACCACGAGATTATGATAGATTTTTTTTTGTTTCGTGTACCCCCAAACTTTAAAAAATGGGTCTAAAATTCTGTATGCACCTGCGCATTTTCATCCCTAGGGCTACAGACAAAATGATTAGATGGATTTCTTTCAAACTTGACATTTAGATGTTATATGGTCATACTTAAAGGAGGTATTGTGATTTTAACTCTCGCTATAAATTTGAAATTTTTTGAAAATGGCTCTTAGAACGATTGTATTAATAATTAAAATCTAAACTGTTTTACATTATAGATATTATTTCATTATTATTTTTAAGAGAAAAAATAATTTAAGGGTAGTTTACTGAAAACTTTTGTTTTTTTGTTCCAAACTATAATATGAGAAATTATGTAGGATTATATCATTCCAATTATTTAAAATAAAATATTGATTTAAGGTCTTTGTTCTTGGTGGGTCAGGGCTTAACCTGCGTCAGTATTGTTATCAAGTTTCCGGAACTGCTGCCCCCTCCTTGTTCCTCCTATGCGCAAGAACCTCCCGATTGTAGCCCCTTCCCATCCTTACACCCTGATATATAAATTGTCCTACCTGGGGCCAATTTATCAGTCATGTGTTCAGTGTGTAGTGTGGAGAATATATTTTAAAAAAACTGTGAAGGAGTGTAAATGGTTGTAAGATTGCCAGCTGTTGTAATTTTATTTGTTTGTTTAAATAAGTATTTTTCTTTGATTTACAAGCATTCGATACAATTCGTTATTTTTATCTTAAAATCATTCCTTTCAATAGTGTGCTATCTATTGGTAAATTTGTAATACAAAGTAATTGATCTTTTACAGTCTATTTTACATATTAGCGTTATCTAGAATTAAAGTTTAAACTAAATCTATATTATGTTCGATTTAATGGGTTTTTTTTACACACGAACTAGCTAGTTTAAAAAAAAATACTATTTCTATTTTACTTTAAAAAAAGTCCGAAATTGGTTAAAATTAACATTTTAACGTAAGTCAGTATAATTTGAGATAAAATAATAAAATTTAAATAGTTGTGTACAAAAGGGATGGTAACGAAATTACAGCATTTATGGAATATTTCGGTAAATAATACGGATATACATTACATTTCAAGTAAGCACGGTTGATTTTATTTTAATTTATATATTTAAGCTACAATTATTCATCCTGAGCATGCCATTTTCAATTATTTTCGCAATAATATGTCGTTTAAAATAAAATGAGGATATTTGACTGAGCAGAAACGTTTGAATTATTAACTTTAAGTAAATTGTAAGATAAAAGTAAACAAAGCTATTTAATTATTTTTTTAAATACCGAGAGTAATCATTCTAAGAAAATAACAGGTCTATCTAATATCGATAATGCAGCTAAACGTTATTTGAGTAATAAATACTTAATTGTACGTTTATGATGTATGTTGCCAGTTTTTAAAATCTTGTTCAAACTAGTTTTTAATTTTTTTTTATTTAGCATCGCGTCTTATTACACGTTCGGGTTACACGCTTAAGTACTAATTAAGCTAATGGGTTAGGAATTGGGAAGGTTGAATTTAGAGGAAGTGAACCCGCATTTGCGTGGCGAGGGAGGGGAAAACCATATAGGAAACACCACCAACAGTTTTTCCAAGTGAGATTTGAACCTCTATCTCCCCATCCTCAGCAATCTAGCTCAACACGAAACTAGCGCGAGTTTCTAATCAAACCATTTTATAAATATGTTACTCATCTATTGAAACGTATATCTCATTGAATACGGTTTCCATATTTACAGTTTTTATTCAAATGTGAAATGTGTGGATATTAATCAATGAGCTATTGAGAGTTTAAGTAGCCCTGTATTATCTTTTTTTAAATTTAGCACAACATCTTACCACCCATTAGGGTTGTACGCGTGTGTACTAATTACGCTAATGTGGTAGGGATGAGTAAGGTTGAATTTAGATCAAGTGTACCCACACTGGCGTGGAGGGAGAGTGGAAAACATTTAGTAAAACCACTCTCAGTACACCCGACCGGGAGTCGAGCCCCAATCTCCCTGTCATCGGCAGTCTAGTCTCTGTCAAGGGGGACACCTTAGATCAGTGTTATTCAACCTTTTTTGTTCGCTTACATTCGGATATAATTTCTCTTCAACTTTGTACCACCAAAGTTGCTGGTGCAAAATGCAGGTTGTAGATATTCTATAGCCTACATTTGGAAGGGAGAGGTAAATGGCGCTCCCAGGTCGAATGTCCTTACATCCTGGTCTTATGTGGCTTACCCTAATTCTGGCCTTAAATATTCAATGTTTATTGTGAAACTATATATTATATATATACATATATGTATGTGTATAATGTATATTCAAATGTTATGTAGCCCTGGGGTACACTGCTTTAGATCATTCGATCTCTTTTGTGTAGAGTAGGGACTATTTTCTTCTTATTAATACAATGACCGGAATGGGTGAATTTGTTTTAGGGTTGGGGACTTAAAATCCTAGGAGTACCTAGAATCTTTTAGAATATTCGAGTTTCGAGAATTCGAGAAAGTTACAGACTCAATATAAGAAAATAGACAACACTTTTCACATATTGGATTGAAACTTTTGTTTTAGATAACCAGACCTCAGAACATTTATTAATCTGTCACTTAACTGAGTGTATGATTGCTATATTGAATTGTCTATAGCAATTTAATAATTAACTGGTCGTTTCATCACCAGCGCGCCATTTTATATCTCTATTGAAAAATTTTATTATTTATAATAAAATCATTAATATGGATCACGTATTGTTACATTTAGTTAAGAAAAGCCTGTAAAATGCAAACAGATGGTTTCAATTTAAAAACAATACCGATAATTGAGGTTTTTTTAAAGAAAATATTAGCTGGTCTCAGAAATATCGTTTTACTTTAATATCGGGGTGATATATATCAACGTATTTTTCTTAATAGTTTAATATTGTAGTAATTTACATTATAGGTTTTAAAATACTTTTAAAATTGCCCTTTAATTAAATCAAACGTCAAACGTAAAAAAGGGAAGTCCGCCTTAATGTGGTTGAAAGCCTCTTAAGTTTACCATGCTATCAAAAATCCAGATTTGAGAGTGGGGATTCGAAGGTAAAATAAAAATTTGTATTCGAGATCTAAGTTCATATAATAGAGTATTCGACCCATCTCTATATTTTTATAACGTGGGCCTATATTTATTTTCATTTCAATTTATGAGCACCCGAGCTATCGACTTAAACCACGATTTATAACTTACTTAACAACTAGTTCCGCTGTTTACATATTTAACTATTTGGATTAAAATTTTAGTAAAAATATATTTTTTTAGTAAGGAGCTTAACAATACAAAGATAATAAGACTTGAAACTGATGTACTAGTAGTAAATATTAGTGAAATAAAAACAAAAATGAACCAGAACAGTGTTAAGTGTATTTACAATTCATAAAAAGTTTCAAAAAAAGATTGAAGTA
This sequence comes from Timema genevievae, assembly GCA_902155825.1. Classification (NCBI taxonomy): domain Eukaryota; kingdom Metazoa; phylum Arthropoda; class Insecta; order Phasmatodea; family Timematidae; genus Timema; species Timema genevievae. The sequence continues at coordinate 73,331 of CABFWO010002259.1, forward strand.
TAAATAAAAAGACTGACTATCATTGAGATCTTATAAGAATTAAAATGTTGAATCTTTTATAAAAAAATTATAAAAATAATATATTAATATTGAAATTAAATAAATAGTTTTTAATTCAACAAAAAATTGAACGTAAGAATTGACCAGCATTGGAAGTGTTTAAACATTAACAATGTTGAATGTTACATAAAAATGTTATTAATGTTGAAAAACTGTATAGAAGAATTTTTAATTTAACAAAATATGATTAATTTTATTTAGAAAGTAGTAATACCTTTTGGGACACTTTAAACTAATCAAAGTGTAACATTAAAATATATCGCACATAATAGCAACATGGCGCAATAAAATGTGACATATAAAGTATAATGTCATACATGATAAATGATAAATATTGGTAATAAATCGTAATATGCTCCAGCCGTCGACAACCCTAGAGTTAATATACGTAGCCCATTTCGGTGACCACGTGATCTAACGCGCTACTTTCACAGTAGACTAAACTGCCAATGACGGGGAGATCAAGGTTAGAATCTCATTCAGGTGTACTGAAGGTGCTTTTTCCATAATGGTTTTTCCCTTTTCCTCCCCGCAAATGCGGGTATACTTCCTCTAAATCTAGCCTTCCTCATACTTAAAACCGCTAGCGTAATTAGTTTATAAGCGTATGAACCTGAACGGGTAGTGGTGCTAAAAAAAAATTAAAAATGGAAAATGTACTTGGATTCAAACCCCCAATCTCCCCATCAGTGGCAAACCAAGCCATACTAACTTGACGTTTAGTCCACGCGTCCACCAATGCGAGTCGACCTTGATTTTGTCCAAAGCGCCTGAGTTTCTTCAAGTCAATTAAGATTCACCTAATTTTTAAAACTACGCATTTTAAAATATTTTAAATACTTAAATACTTAGATATACACCTAACCTAAACATTATCTAGGGGGAGAAGGTGGTGTTTAATTTGGTATTGGGAGGGGGGGGGGCTGCTTAAATTGAGATGAAAGCTGCCTAAACTTAGTAGGGGTGCTTACATTGAAATTTGGGGGGTGCTCAAATTGGGATTGCGTGGGGATGTAGATTGAGATTGGGAGAAGAGGGTGCTTAAATTTAGAATGGGGATCTTAAATTTAGATTACGGGTTGCTTAAATTGAAATAAGATTTACTTAAATTGAGATGAGAAAAGTACTTGCTTAAATTGAGAATATGGTCGAGGGGTTTGGGTTGAGATTGAGGGATCCTAATTTGAGGATGAGGTTCTTTCATTGAGGTTAGAGGGCTTGAATTGAGATTGGAAGCTGTGGAGGAGAGGACCTTAAATTAAAAATGGTGGGTACTTACATTGAGATGAGAACTTGTATTGAGATTAATAGACTTAAACCTTCTTAAAATGGCCTAGCAAAGCTCCTGTATAATAAATATTGAAAATTGCCCTCTACTACTAAAACTAGTTAACCTAAATAATTATTTTAGGAAACAGTCGGTATCAAACCAGGAGCCACTGGGACTGTAGTCTCTCTACCTCCTCAGCTAAAGGGACGAGCGTATGTTTGTGCGTCAGTAGAAGTATTTACTAATTGCTCCTGTTGTCAAGAAGTGTTTGTTGCGGAGTTGTCATTGTTATCGACATGGAAAGGACAGGTATTTTTGTAGCAGCTTCTTGTGTTCTGTCCACACCGCCCCCTGGCGACCGTTAGCTGTGGTATCGCATGGCATAATTATATCGGTGCCAGCGGGATGGACCAGAGTCAAAGACCAACACGCTCAGACCTAGGTCAGGGAACTCAGTTCAGATCCTAACCAGGTTCACTAGCGGTATCTTTATAAACATTGGTTTTTCACTACGAATTTCCAGTCTTTTCTTTTGTGCACAAGTAATTTTATCAAAACATTCTGGAGTTGTGGTTTTTTTGCCAAAAAATGTTGCACATTTTACCATCATCGGTGGACCCGTGAAATAAATATAAGACTCGTCTAGTTTGATTTATTGGTGACAGGTAGGGGCACTTTTCCTGGAAGGTACAGTGAAACCTCGTCTGGTTTATACGGAGTGAAATTTTGCAATAATATATATTTTTTGTAACAAACTTTATGGGACGAATAATTTATGTATTATTTTTAAATTACTCCTTTCAAATACATTAATTAATTACGATACTGTTGTGGGGTTAGTACAGTAATTTACTGTACTAAAAATGTACTGTAATCAGTGTCACAGAACTATATTTAGTACCGTTTAATATTCTGTAACTTGTTCGGAGCAAACACTTTTTGTATAATCATAAGTATTTACGTTCAAAATTGAAGTATTATATTATTATTAAAATTTTTGCACAACGTCTTACTATCCATTCAGGTTATCCGAACATTTACATTGTTGGTGCAGTAAATAAAGAACGTGTGCTTTTAGGACAAATGTACCAGCATCAGAGTGGACGAGGAAGGAGAAACAATTAATAAAAAAAATCATCTCCTAGTACATCTCACCGTGATTCTAACCCCGATCTCCTATTACCAGTAAACAAAACTAGACGTGATTATGTGGCCGTATAGAGGTGGGGGTATAGGGTTACAGACACATTATGGAAAATGATGTATAACACACATACTTATAAACAAATTAAACAAGATCTGGTGTTTTGCTATTTTTATCATTCATTCCTTAAGCCACAAGCCAAATATTATTTTAATATTCATCTACAATAAGCATTATTTTAAAACCTCCTATCAGTAGTTCTATCGACATTTCAAAAAACACCCAAATGTTATCCGAGAATAAAGGGCGTTTATCAGAATAAAATGAGCTAGTGGGTCTGAGAAAAGGACTCAAGTATATTTTATTTATTAACTGTAAGATTATACTTTCACTAACTACGCCCCTCCCCTGAATGAATCCAAATACATTGATATGTAAAAACAATATTCACGTATTACGTCAACTTTCTAGTACACCGCCTAGAAAAATGAGCTGTAAACGCCCTTGGAGATGGACGCCTGCATCCTGTTGGGCATCCATTAGTTATTTATATATATTAGCGGTACTTAACCTTTAATTTCAGAACCAACTGATAATTTAAAACATGACTTACAAATCAACTAAATTCTAAAGCAGACACTACACCCTGTCTCTTGGTCGTCAATTCTTCAGTGTAAAAGGATAGCCCTCAATTTCACTGATTAAATCGGTGAGCTTGCGGACTAAATGTAAGGCTCGTCAAGTCTTGTTTGCTGTTGACGGGTAGTTCAAGGTTGAAATCCCATTCGGGTGGACCGAGGGTGGGTTTTACTACATTGTTTCCCCACTCTCCTTCTACGCAAATACAGTACATTCCCTCTAAATCCTACTTTACTCATCTCTACCTTAATTGCATAGTTAAATGCAGCTAGTTCAGACGGATAGTAAGATGTGGTGGAGAAAATAACAAAAAAAAACCCAACAACACATGTTTCAGTCTCGTCGGGAATCAGACTTGGTACTCGCAGCTAAGCAGACAGACGCTCTTCTGACCTGGTTTAATACAGGGGTTGATATATTTAGATTTTCTTCTACCTCAAGGCTGTAGGAACAAGAAAAAAAATTGCCCTTATCACAAGGCGGCCACGCAAAGAAGACGTGTTTAGCTTGAGTGCTTGTATGGGGGTGTATGGATAGGTGTCCAACGATCAGTTACGTTTCGCAAGTAAAATCGTATAAGCGACTCTACACTAAACACAAACCAATTGGTTACACATAGTTTATAGACGAGGTATAGGTTTTTAAGTATGTGAAACCAGTTTTATGTTGCCATCTATGTATTATCTTTTTTTTCATTTACTTTAAATATTTTGGACACTAGCCGTAGCCTATTTAATTTTCATTTATTTGAGTTATTTATCGTGCACTTTCTAAATTGACTGATTATATCAGGACACGACTATAAAAACTAGAACAGACACAACATCCAGCCCCTGGCCGTTAATTTATTACTGTGAAAGGGGAAACCCACATTTCACCAATGATAAAATATTTAATCATGCTAGGAATCGAACCCGGTACACTTACCTCAGTAAACAGACACGCTACCGACTTAGCCAAGATGTTGGACCATTGTTGTAATAATAATGGCGTGTCTGGGCAATCTGTAGCTCAGCTAGTACTAATGTACCGTTGCCCAGGGATGCCCAAATGTACTAACCGTACATTCTTTTCGTAGAGGCTTTTCCATGTTCCGATGATGTGAGGGGATGATTATAATGAATATGACGGGGTGGAGCCAATGAAAATATTAATCTAACTTAATCCTAATCAACCAAAAAACTGGCGATCATGGGAATTATGCCCCTTCCAAGAAACATCCCCCGGTACCAACTGAAAATCGAACCCGGGACCTCTAGGTCAGCAGCCAGGGACTCTGACTACCATACCACGATGTTGGTTTTGGACACTAGTGAAGGCACGGGTGTGTGATTAGCAAAAGCACCCCTTAACCTCTTAGATGACATTCTGGTAAATCTTTCCAGAAATGCTGTATTTATCTCATATTAGTCTACTCACCTACCAATTCGTTAGTTAAAATAAAAATCGTCACAGTCCGTAACGACGGTCACATGAGACAAATCGTCAGAAATATCTGGTCTGGCTGACTTGTGATGAGGAGGTAAGGGTTTTAATCTTGGGTGAGTGTACTGAGTTTATTTTTTAATAAAAGTTTTTCCTACTTTACCTTCACGCAAATGCGACTACGACGACTATAAATTTTACTTTCCTCACCCCCCAGTACTGTTAAAATGTATATTGTCTGAACGGATATTAATATTCGGGGGATATGAAAAGGACTTTGGCCACGGTCACATTGCCTCCACATTTGCCAAAATATGTTAAAAACACTGGTAAACGAAACGGCCAGATACCCTTAAATATAATGAACAATAAAACATTGATATCTTCTCAAAGCTTTCCAATGTTCAACTGAAATACGGAGTAAGAACCTTAACTCCTCTTTGAGCTGACAAGGCTTTACCTCCAAAACCCATATTTTACTACCCCCTCCTTACACAACAACCTCTTTCGTGGACGTAGGGAAAGGGGGTTGTGGGGTTCAAACCCCCCTCCTCCTGAAATTTTTCAAAGTTCTTTTTAATATGAAGCTTAAAGATGACCTTGTATCAAACTTCAAATAGAGGCATAGAATTTTCAAAAGTTTGCCAGGGAAGGACCACTTCAAATAGCTTTTAAGAGGCATTTAATTTTAAAAACATTTCCTGGTGAATATCACTCTAAATTATTTCTAAATGAATCCGGTTAAAAAAAATTACTCGTAGGGGGCCATTCCAAATAGCTTCTATATGCAAATTTGTTTTTTTATTCAAAGCAAAGACCACTCCAAATAGCTTCTAAAGGCATTCCATTTTCAAAAATATGTGGGGGAGGGAGGGCAAACCACTTTCAATAACTTATAGAGGCTTCTAATTTTTAAAAAAAATACAAGAGAGGACCATTAAAAAATAGTTTTTAAGGGCATACAATTTTTAAAATTTGCTGGTGGAAGACCACTTAAAATAGCTTTCAGAGGCATCTAATTTTCTAGGACATTCCAAATTTCAAAACATTTTGGGTGAGGACCATTTCAAATGGATTCTAGGGAATAAATTTACTAAAAAATTTATAGTAATCATTTTTTAAATAGCTTTTAGATGCATACAAATTTTCAAAAATTTGCCAAAGGATGTCTACTCTCAATATCTTCCAGAATTATCAAAATTTCAAAATATTTAGGAGGGTACACTATTATAAATAGCTTTTAAAAGAGTATAGTTTTCAAAATCTCTCCTAACAAGGAACACTACAAATGGCTTCTAAGAGCATCCAATTTTATAACATTAACTGGAGGAAAGAAGGGTAAAAAGTCCCTACGAACTTTTTGTTACTTCCCCTCCCCCCTCCCCCACTTTCATCTTCTCTTAAACAAAAAAAGTTCCACCACTATTGTATAAAGTAGCAATGTTCTCATTTCTTAATGAAGTGTTACCATTTTGTCATAAGCTTACGATTTTAAATCTCCTCTCCCCAATTATTTTCTTCCTATGCCCATGCGATATTTGCTAAGTATTTTAATATCACTCTCCACACTTTATATTCTGACTACACCACTGGTTTTGGATATCAAGATTCGTAAATCCACCATGCCCCCATTCAACACAAACTACTTTTTTTTAGCACCGCCTCTTACTACTCGTTCGGGTTTGTAAATACGGTCTTTGCAAAATGGTATCCTTAAAATGTCGCTTGTATTTATGTTGCACTGAAATGATTATCCATCAATCCTCTCACTGACGGCGTTCGAAAAGAGGGTGGAATTGAGAAATCGCTCGTGTTTACTCATCACGGGAATGGCGCGCTTCACTTCTTACTACGTTCCTATGTTTTGTTTATTTCAAAAAAAAACGTAAGCGAATTGTTCGGATTAATAGTAAAGCTTGATTCACACGTTCAGCGAAAAATAGAAAGCAGAATCTGCGCAGTAATTCACACACACTTTAAGTTGACCCATGATGAATTGCAATGCTTTAAAATAGCTGATTATCAACATATTTTATTTTCTAGTGGATGAACATATATTTTAGATCATTTTCCCGATGGTTGTTTACAAATTATAATGCTGTGTCGTGGCACAATCCAATACATCGATAAGCACGTTTTACATTTCATGGGCAGAATTGCCGACACGTCGCGGGAGGAGTGCCCGACGCCCGAGACTGCACTCTCCTCCGGGCAGAATTGCCAACACGTCGCGGGAGGAGTGCTAGATGCCTGAGACTGCACACTCCCCCACCAATACATACAAAAACTCCCCCTCTAGGGACACACAATCAAATGGGGCAAAAATCAAATGGGACAGAAACGAACTAGTTTGAACACATACAAACCGGGGAATAACACTACATTTTGTGGAAAGGGGATCAAACTCGGAAGGGGGGGGGGATCACAGCGCTGTTATGAGCGATGTAAGGCAATTATAGTGGTAATTCTATAAAACAGGATGTAGTGAGTGTTTTGACTCGTCATAGGAACTGGGGTTCCCATCGGTCAATCACACTACTCACCTATGTACTAATTACAATAATGATTTAGGGATTATGAATGTTTAATTGAGAGGAAGTGCACCCGCATTTGAGTGAAAGGAGAGTGGAAACACGGTTTAGGGAAAATCACCCTCAGTGCACCCGACCATTATTCGAACCTTGATCTCCCCGTCATCGGCAGTCTAGTCTACTGCGAGATTCGAGCATCGACCACCCCGTCAATGGCGATCAAGGCGATGGATCTACGTATAGAACACCACTGCGGGAACTCAGCTTTGTAAACAAATATTTACTCTTTCTCGACACCTCGTAGTGAAATTATTGTGATCACCAAAAAATTTGATCTCAAGATTTTCATAAATGTTGACGTTTCTTGACCCCCTGAAACCAAAAAAATTGTTTTCGCAATGCCATCCATTCATCTGCCTTAACCTCGGGCTGGAGTCAAAACTATTTTACAGATTGGGCTGTAACTTGGGATCTAGGGTTTTCATAAGGTACCCCCGAGGTTTTTTAAAATTATATATCTAGCCCTAAACTCAAGAGAATAAAACAATTTTCTCGAAATTCGCACTAACGATTTTGAATTAATTTTATATCTAGACACTGTTCATTCTTATAAACAAGATGTGAACTCTCATTTTAACATGAATATGAATTTGAGGATAACTTACACGAGGGAAATTTTCCAATTTTCATCATTTATCCTCAAATATTTGAAATACGCAATAACTTATCAATGTAAATTTGTAGTACTATTAAAGGTAAATATATTTTATTTTAAGTATATTCTTATAAAATCAAAACGTTTTGATCTATAAACAATAATATATATTCTGACCTACAGGTCTTTGAAAATGAATTTGATTCTTATGCTCTTTTGTGGACAAAGCTGATTCTCTTTTCTCAATTTTTCTGTAATAATGTTCCAAGTTTCTAATGCCATAGAGTAATTAAGTAACAATGTATTTTATTTTATTTATGACCTTTGGTGTAATGTTTCTACAACAATGCATGGACCTATTATTTCCTTTTACAAACCTTAAGAGTTTTCAGTAAATATCTATTTTAAGATAAAAGCGAGAGAAAGTCCGTGCGGTGCACCCTAATATTTATAACTTATTTTATTACAAAAAATACACAATGGTCTTTACCTCTATGTGAGTTGGTTTGTGGACCTATATTTTATAAAACTGTTGTATTATTATTATTATTATTATTATTATTATTATTATTATTATTATTATTATTATTATTATTATTATTATTAAAGTTTACCGAAGTATCGACACAAGTAGATGTCATGTAACGTCATTAATATTCCTTTACTCATGTTAATGTGTACAACAAGATTCATAATTTTTGAACCCTTTTTTTTAACAACCTGTATATAGATGTGTTTGTAATTTCTTTTAAAATAATGAAGTCTTGAATTTAAAAAATCTGATGAGTCAGGGGACGGAAATAATAGCTTTGACATACATGCCCCCTCCTCTAAATTAAATTCCTGGATGCGCCACTAAATCTTAATATCTTCAAAATTAATCCTGCCATAAGTAATAAACGGTCTTGTTTGTCTATAAAATATGAATAAAACTATTTAGAGAAGGCATGGCCACCTTTTCTTACAAAACCAATGTTATACAATTAGATTTTATCTAATCAAGAAACACTCTTTATGTAAATTATTTATAAGAAATACAGAATCAAGCCTAATCCATAAAAAAACTTTTAACATAGGTTATGCCAGCGGTTTACAAACTTTCTCGACTCGCGAACCCCTTTCACAAATATCTGAGCTGCACGAACACCCTGGTAAATATCTATAGCCACTCATTTAATGTTATACATAGTTTTTTATTAAATTTAGTTATTAATTGTAATCAAAATGTTTAATACTTTTAAATTACTATAGCTCGGTAGATACTCTGGGATACCCCACCAAATATAATGGAATAACATTGAAACTACTTAAGTATAAGTTCAAATAATTATACATTTGTTTAAAAAAAATTAAATTTAAATTAAATAAGCAAAGTACTGTAGTAACATTTTCTTATCTTTACTGTCACAATATTATCACATTTCACATGTTTTTTTTAAAGTGGTACTGGAAATTGCTGCATTGACATAACTGAAACACTCTCCTTTAATCACAAAATTCCATGCTGATTTAGTTTCAAAATTGTTAACAAGTTTTAACAGCTGCTCACCTCTTCACGTTACTTAATGCGAAGGATGCTCTTATTTTGGATGGCACAGAACTTTAAAATCAGGAACCACAGACGATAAATAAAGTCTCAAGTCACTTTCAGCATTGAGCCTGTCTCTGTATTTATTTTTTAAATAGGTACATGAAGAAAAAGTTTCTCGCCCAAATACGTAGAAGAAAATAGTAACAAAGCTGTAATAGCTTTATTCTCTAACAATGAGAACTCCTTCTTTAAACTTAACCAGAAATCAATTAATGACAAAGATTTATAGCTTTTCTTTAATTCAAAATCAGTGGAAATTTCAAGGAGCTGCTCTTTTTCACTCACGCTTAATTTGGAGGATTTCAAAACTCCTGTCTCTTCCAGAAGTTGTAAATGCTTCCCCTTTCCTCACAAAGTGTTGCAAAAATCCGCCATTACAGAAATATTTTGGTGAACCCCTTGGAAGATTTCGCTAACTCCCTGGGGACAGTTTGGGAACCGCTGGGTTATGCAAATACATCACAGGGAACATTTGTAATAACTCAGTTTTGGAGGTAATATTAACAAAGTGACAGATAATAATTAGCGTCGAGTCAAGGGTTTTACCTGAACAGGATATAAATGGGGTGAGGGAAGGGGAAGTAGCTGGGCTTACAAAAAAGATGGAATGATAGATAATGCCAAAAAGGGATCGGGGAGGAGAGGAAAAGGTGCTTCCGATGACAGACCCATCTTTCAGGAAACGACTGAACTTTTTCAACAGTTTAGACATGATTTAATTTGAAAATATCTAATTTTGTAAAAATTATTGTAATATAAATATTCGTTGTCTATGATAGAAAAGTATCTTATTCCCTATAATAATATAATTTCAAAACTATATTCTTGTATTTCGTGTTTTATTTAATTTTAATTTAATTTTAATTACGTCTTATAAAAAAGTAAGTATTAACTTACAACTTTTTATTAATATAGTTCATTTTAAATTTACAAGTTAAATAAAATAAAAAAACAGCATGTTGTTATTATGCATAGTTTCTGAGAAATAGGCTGTACAACATTAACGTTCTAATATAGTAGGTGTCCATCCGAATCTTTAATTAATTTAATTTAATTTAATATGTTAACACGTGGTGAGAAAAAATCATTACCGGTAATCTTTGACCTGGCCCCACCAAAAATAAATATCACGTGCCGCCACTGTATACGCATATGTTCTAATTACGCTAATGTGTTAAGGATTAGTAAGGTTACATTTAGAGGAAGTGTACCCGCATTTGCGTAGAGGAAGAGTGGAAAATCATCTAGGGAAACCCAATCTAAGTACACCCGACCGGGATTCAAACCACAATCTCTTCATCATCGGTAGTCCAGTCTATTTTGTGAGTGACGTCTTAGACCATGCAACTACCGAAGCAGTCTATTTCTTCTTAAATAACTTTCCTAATCGCTACCCCTTGCATAAACCCGTTAATAATCATGGTAAAAGACGTGTATTAATCACAACTTGTGAATGTGAGGAATGCCAGGCCTCCACCGTGGTTCGGATCCCACGTTAAACTGTAGGTCCTCTCTTTCATCTCACAATCACTCACATATTACACATTAGTGTAAGTGCGTACAACCCGAACGGGAAGCAAGACGCGATGCTGCTAATAATAATAATAATAATAATAATAATAAAAATAGTTTTAAATGTGCTGGTAAAAAATAACTAGCCCCAAACTCCTCACTAACTTTTATCAGGTGCAAGCGAGTCTAACGCCCTAGACCACTCAGCTATTACTGGGGCTCTCGAATGGACCTGATAACCGTTATTTAAAAACTCGTTTTTTGGCCACGTGGAATAAACGCCAAGGTCAAGTCTGATTTGTCATTGACGGGAAGGTCAGAGTTCGAATCCCAAGGGGTTGTACAAGTTTTTTTTTTCCTTAATGGTTTTACCACTCCCCCTCCACGCCAATATAAGGTACACGTCCTCTCAATTCTACCTTCCTTAACCCTACCCCATTAGTGTAGGTACGCGGATATCCCAGACGGGTAGTAAGACGCGGTACAAATAAAAATGATTTATTTAGCCTGTGAGTATTTGCTCCATGACATATTTGACTTAGAGCCAAAGCTCTAGCAATCGTGTCTTGCTTAATAAATTCACATTTATTTAAATTTTAAGAACAGGTTGTTTTGAAGACATGAAAAGTAGCATTCCGACTCAGAGACGGTGCCCTTAATGAGAAATATCAATCATCCGTTTTGTGCACTCGGGCTACGTGACTTGAGTAACTGACCCGACGCAAAACAACCCGTCACTTGTTTTGTAGCAAAATGGGCCCACCTTGGCAAATTCGTTATTGTTTTGAAAATGGCACTATTTTAGCCATTATTGGACTAAATTGAAACCACCAGCTCTTTAAAACTCTTGCCGACACCACCTGTGCAATGTTACCGGCATGACAAATAGCCGTATCGCTAAAACCTTTTAAGCCTTACAAAAAATAACATATTTACTAGGGGTGTGGAAGTACTGGAAAAATTCTAAAATAAGAAGATGCTCAGACTCAATTCAAAGATATTTTTTTAATTTGAAAAATTTGAATAATGAGAATTTTCAAGTTTTATAAATTAAGATTTTAATTAATGTGATGCAATTTTAAGATTTAATTTAATAGAAAATGGAATCCCTCAACATTGTATTTTGTCTAGTTTAAAAATATATAGTTACATTTATATTCAATTTATTTAAAAATCCGGATTTGTGTGAGGATTTTTTTATGAAAAAAAGAAATTTAAAAAAATTGTTTGTACAATGGTTTTATACATGGTTCTATTACAAAAATTAAATTTGAAATATTTCGCTATACTACTCGAACTCGAGAGGAAAAAAAAACTCGATGTTTTCATTCAAACTCGATTCGAACTAGACTCGAAGTGAAAAATGCCTACTCGCAATATTTATGGGTTTTTTTTGTTGTTTTTTTGTTTGCCACAACTTACTAGTCGTCCAGGCCACCCGAGAGGAAATTTGTAAGCACTTGAGTGGAGGGAGAGTTGTAAATAATTTAGGAAAAAGGCCTCAGTACACCCTGCCAGGATTCGAAACTCCTTCACCGGCAAACCAAACTAAATCAAACTTTAGGCCTACGAATTTTTTATCGTGTTCACTGGCTGTGCTTCGTGAAATTTAAAAATCAAATTAAAAGTAGCTACATAAATTGAATGTACCCATCACCGATGATTGCAAGGTCTAAGACGTCAGGCTCGTAATATTACTGGATTGCTGGTTACGTGGATTTTGAGGTTCGAATCTCGGGTCGGGTGTCTTGGTAATGAGTGATGTTTCCACAAAAGATTACTGGAATTTCACCGCTAATGCGGGTAATCTTTCTCTGAGATATCCTACTCATTCCTTACTATTTAGATATGAATATTAAATCTAAATAAAATAATCGATAACAGTAAACATTGGTATCGAAAGAATAAGCATGGAATTGTTTGCGAATTATATATAAACAACCAATTATTAAACTTTTGCTTTATGATTTATAAAATTACATCACTAAAAAAGATGTTAACACAAAATTGTAATATAAGGCCTAGTTGTGTATCTAGCTCATTTCAAAAAGAAGTGACAGGAACTTTTTTTGTCTCGTCTTTATACCTGCCAAATTATACAAAAATATTATACTTACTCTAATAGGACAGGGATGAGGTAAGAAGAATTTTAGAGATACTCTACCCACAATTGCGTGGAAGGAGAGTGGGAAACCATTTAGGGAAACCCATCCCTAGTAAGCCTGACCGAGATTCGAATCCCGATATCCCCGTCATCAGCAGGCCAGTCTAACGCGAGAGTGACTATTCAGACCATTCAGCCTCTGTACAATATTGCTACAATAAATATATTATACACAAATGTTTGTTTCTTTCAATAGCAATCAAATACTATTAAACTAAGAGAATCGTCCTCATAAGTATCGAAAAAATCGATTAAAATATACTGGTATCGAAAGGGAAATATTTATATTAGTGAAGTATCGATAGTTTTTTCACATACCTATCCTTGTATTTAAGTCGTTGGTAACTTTCATGTAAACGTTTTGATTAAGATAAGTGCATGTTTAATCCTGCACCAGGTTTTAGATGTTTTCCACCTATTTAAGACGCCATCATTTTACGCCACTGCTTTGCTTTTTGTTTCAGATCCATGGCTGACTCTGGTGATTAATGAGACTTATTCAAAAGTTTCGTGGATATTCGAATTTTAATTTGCTAAAATAACTAAAGCGGAATCATTCACCTTTGAGACTAGGATCCACGATTGTTAATTTATGTTTCATATATTCGGCAAGGATTTCCTTACCTTAAGTTGAAAATGAGATTCGTTCTTATTTTGGATTGTAAATGAGGATCATTAGTAGCCTGGATGGGAAGTAAAGCTGGTTACAAATTTTGTCGGGAAAATTGGCTCGTGACATAGCTCATAAATATGTTTGGATGCTCTGAAATTCTCTCCCACAAGATTAAATTCCTGAAATTTTCTCTCGTGGAAAGGGGGCTGGGTACCACACCCAAGGAAGATGGGCTCCAATCCGCCCGGAAAACCCACATGGGCGTCCTTGTAGCTGACTCTACCGATTGCATAAAATTATGATTTCAAGTCAAGGCTTTCAAATTTAAATTCGAAATTTAAGTGTGTGTGTGCTTTTTTTCGATTTTTATATTCTCCAATTTTTTTATTAATAAACTATTATAGTGCCCTCCATATCTCTTATAAATATTATATATAATAATACAAAATATATGTGTGTGTTGTTGGTGTTCGGTGTTAGTTTATGTTCAGAAGGTCATAGCTCCATTACTTTTATGTATGTATTGTAAGTGTAATTTTGAGTGCCATTTTGTGTTGTTACTAACATATTTAGATAGTATTTTAAAGTATTATTTTGTAGATATAGTATTCATTCATGTTTTGTAAGGCTAATAGATATAATGGGAGGGAAAAATGTGGACGAACACGGGAATCGTACTTGAGACCTTTGACTTAGCGTGCGATAAACACTGAGCTACCCCTTCATTAACTTTCCAATTCGATGCATGAACAATTTAATATATAACTTTCACACGCCAATATGTACTCAATTTACGCCTTAAGGGTGCCACCTACCTGGATGGAAATGTCCTCACACTGCGGTATTACTTATCTTATGGAAATGTCAGTTGTGAAGCTTCTAATCCACTAAAATAATCCTCGATTATCTCAGAATATATTTACAGTTTTGATTAAAACACGAATTTGTGACACAAATGAGTGAAAATATTACACTAAAAGGTTATTTAATATTTGGCACCTACTACTGGTGATGAGGTTAGAATGAGCAATTCTGAATGTACTTCACTTGTAGATAAGTTTTATCAATGGTTCGTTGTTGGTCAACATTTTGTTGCTGTTGAAAATAAAACCACTCTAATTTACAGTCTTAGCTCTTCAACCACTCATGTTACCAAATTCGTTTATTTTGAAAAGGCTGAAAAACCTCAAGTCATCAAGTTTATTTTTCAAAAATTCAATAGTTTTAGTAAAAAAAAATGTTTGTGCATGAATAGCCGAATAAATAAGAATAAATTTTATTTTAATTCAATATTAGACACAAATAAAGTAAGTTTTATATTATATAATAAAGTTAAATGAATAAATTAAAATATGTATTAGTTTATACATTTCATTACTGTATGAACTAATATGTAATAGATTACTTTTAGTTTGAGTTAAATACAAAACTTAAGTGGGCTATATTCCCGATTTTGTTCATTTTTATGTCTAAATTCCAAGGTCCTGATAAGCCTTCTTGCAAATTCAATAATTTAATACCAATTTTTATTTTAAGATGGTCATGTTATAGAAAAAAACCTGTTCAAGTTTGATCCAAGTGTTTTTTCTCCACTCTTACACCTCCTAGGACTTCTGATGCCCTGATATCTAAAAGAGGTGCTTTGTTTCCTATTCCAGGCTTGTTCCCTGTCTCTGTGGCGAGGAAAAGGAGTCCTGGCTGCATCCAGAGATGCGTGGCGCAAGGATACCTGCATCCCGTTCAGTGTCACACACTCTGTTAACAATTTCATCGCAGCTCTCCAGGGGGCTTCTTCTAGACGAGTTAGTTTATTCGATCGCAGCGTTTCAGGTGATTTTTAGACGAGTTATTTTTACTTGAACAATTAGATGCATTGTATTCCATTTTAAAGCATTTAGGAAATAGCACCTCAGGCCAGTACACCTGGACTGGCTTCTAACCCTGAGTAGATCAAATAAAGTTTAAAATGTATCTTTTATTGTAATTAAAATGATTAAAACTACTGCGATAGTAGAATATTTAATTATATAATATTACAATTAAACACTATAATAATTGCAAGTTATTTTTAAGAAAAGCTAAGGGCGTTAAATAAATTTAATTTGTTCTACTTATTTTTATTGAAAATGTATCTAGTAACCAATATAAGTTATCTAGATAAATGTTTGAGATGTTTAATAAAACATTATTTAAATAAGAAATGACTCAACTAGTACCGGTGGGTATGTAGGCATAGGCGTGAGTCTCATCTTATCTGGTTTGCCAATGGTGAAGATGTGTAGGTTTGAATCCTGGCCGGATGTCCTGAAGTGATTTTTCCTAAACGGTTTCCCACTTCCTTTTCACACAAATTTATCTAAATTCTTCCTTCCTAAGCTCCCACTTGGTGTAAAATATACGAATATCCCAGAAGGGTAGAGCGTGGGGTAAGGATGGAGGATAAACGGAATAAAAACAAACAAAACATGAATTTTAAAAAAATGTTAAGGGAAAGAACCGTAGTTGAGAGAATGCTCGAAATAACTTTAAAATGTCCGAATCACTTGAAGTGTGCCATTAAACCGCCTCGGCTAGAATAAGCACACCTTACTATTTGATTCTCTTCATCCATGGGCTCATTCTTTTTTACTTGTGGAGCAGGAATACTGCTCTATCAACGGAAAAACGAAAGAAATCTCTAGCTGTCGTAAAACCACGGGGACACAGACACTGATTTGTTCCTTACAATTTGTAAGCTTATTCAAATTAAACAGAAAGATCCGTATTTTAACTAATCAAAAATGCTTGGCTTTGAACGCAGGGGTACCCATCCTCCTCAAGCCCAATGGCGCAAATCCCCCCCCCCAAAAAAAATTCTCCACACACCCTCCCCCAAAATTTAACTAACCATTTAACCTGTATAATATTTACAAGTTTCGAATGAAAATAACTATAATATTGTAAAAACAGTTCTTTTGAAAAACTCTGAATGCCATATAAATAAAACAAATAGTTTACCTTAACCTGTTGTATAGCAATAGTTTTTTACATTCATAAAAAACTCAAAAATTCAGAGTGAATGAAAGAATTAAACAAAAAAATTGAGGACATCAATAAAGATCAATAAATCAATAATCAAATGCTGAAAAAACAAACTAAATTTGTGAAAACTAATATGATATGAGTATTATCTTTATTTACACGAGTTACGTAATTACTAATAAAACCTTAAAAACCAAATTGTTTTAGAGTAATCACAGAAAAACAGTTATCTTATGCGGAGGGAAGAGAAAACATTTGAACGTCATAGGTTGAAAAAATCTACATTATAATCGGAAAATAAATTCTTTAAGCGCAGGGATTTAGGTACTATTTATAATAATTTTAACAGAAGAAGCTTTCTGTGTACTTAATGTGGCAAACCTTTAAAAGTCAAAGGTGACAGATGTCTATGTATGGGCAGGGTTGACACCTTGGCCACTACCAACTAAGCCTTGCTCAGTAAAAAAAAATTGAATAACTTTCCCATTATAAGTTAATAGTGTAAGTGTTGTCATAGCATGAAACACTAAAATGTCTCTTAAACAATTTCAGAGGTATTAAGAATTAATAGCCAGAGCTATTATTTATGCTTATTAGTAGGGAATTACTCCACTAGATATCATATTCTGAAAATTGAAAAATGACACCTGGACACGGGAATCGAACCCGGGACCTCTGACTTAGAGCAATGGCGTACTAAGACAGAGGTCCCGTGTTCGATTACCGTGTCAAGGTGTCATTTTTCAATTTTCAGAATATAATTTCAGAGGTATTCAATATGAAAAAATATATATGACAATATAAATTTTTTTATTAAATAATTGTTTGCCCGAAATATGCCCCCCATATATTCTGGTGGCGCAACTTGCGCCTATGTGACGGCTAAGCCAACTTTAAATTAGTATTATTTAGTTATTATTTTGTTAGATCATCACGTTTATAATAGTAAAAATATAAATGACCAAGTTAACAAATACCAACTAAAAAACCTTACAAAAAAGCTTTTAGGCTTATAAAAAGGTAAAAAATTATTGCCTGCGGCAGTTGGTGGTACCTCTATCTAAACCCCCCTTGAGGGTCCCCCTCCCACCACTTCACAATCCTATGTACGCTACTGCCTTTAAGTACCTAGCAACTTTATAATGGAATTCGGGTGGGTGAAACTTACAGTATCCATCCATCAATCAAAATGTGTGTGGGTACAGTGTACCCACGTACCCCCCCGCTCTTGCACCACAGGGTGTATTGAGGTTCTTTTCTTCCTAAATGGCCTCCAACATTCCTCAAATTTGGTTAAATTTCAATTAAATTCTACAAATCATCCTTACCATTTAAAGGTAAGTGTACGCTATCTTACAACGAACTAATATAATAATTGTTCAAAACTCTCAAATAAGATTTATTAATGAATTTCTCTTATTTAAATTTAAATCAATGCAGTCTATTTGAAAAATCTCCAATATTTAAATCCTTTTTAAGGCTCTTCTAACTAGATAATTTTGTATAAAAATCGTGGAAAATAGAAGGAAAACCCAAATTGAGGAGTACTTTCCGAGCAGATCCAATACTCTAGACTAGAGTGTGCACTTACCTTCAAAGTAAGACGTGCTCCTCACAAAAAAATAAAAGTTTTAAAAAAACTAAAAATAATTTGTCAACGCGAGTGGTAATGGAACTTGTCTGAGCTAATTTTCTTCCTCCTTAGAAATATTTATCTCTCTATCCAACCTTACAAATTATTAGTTTTGGCGTGCAATGTGGCCATTACCTAGGATAATGCAAGAAAAATTACCAGAAGACAAGAAACCATAATGGGTTTGGCGACGACTTGAATATTTAAATACAACATTCGAGATGTTTTCTGACCTCTGAAAAGTACTTACAACTGTATATTTTCCCCCTTGGCATCCAGGCCTACCATCAGATTTGTATAATTTGGTGTGCTTAGGCTAAACTTTCTAAAAACACTTATACTATTTTGCCTATATCAGCACATGACTTACAAACTAACCTAGCTTATAATACTACACACTAAGCCCATTCCCCATAACTTTCAGATATTTACTAATTGGCTAGCAAAACTAAACCGTGTACAAATATTAAATACCTTCGATACCTGAAATCGAATCAAAGCCGCTTATCTATTCATAGTGGGCCTATAAATATTAGTGACGTGAGAACTATTTTTATTTGTATTGGTTAGTAATATACCAGATTATCACCGTAATTTTAATAAAAGACGACACGCAATGGCAGTCAGATTTTCTGGTGAAGGTGAGGCTGCTGTTAGAATCTAACCTTTCTCAGACTGAGGGCAGCATAATTTCTTGGGAAATTGTCCGTGGGCCATACATGACACAATACCTGAACATAATTCAATGTATTTAATTAGAGTATAGTTTAAAGCTTGTTACGTATAATAAGTTTATTTTACAATTAATTTTATATATATTTTATGTAATTTTACTTAAACTATACTAAATTAGCTTAATAAATAAACATTGTGATCTTGAATCTTTTTTAGTTGGCACAATGCTTAGCTTGCTTCACATGAACAGCATGACCTGGGGTGTAAAAACCCGAACTCATTGGCCAATTACTAGTAGGCGAGCGGAAAGGAATGTGTTGCAACCCCCTAGACATTGGGCAAGGTCATTAGAGCCTCCCTAACTTGCCTTGCTGTTTTCAAGCAGCAGGCCCTGGGTTTCCTATTGTACTAAGCTGAACCTTTTGTAAGAAGAATTACTTAAAACACAGTATTCTTGGAATATGAACCAATATTAGTTTTAAAGTTAATAATTCATTACATGTATATTTGTTAACAATTTAAACATTAGTATTTACACAGTTCGCACAGACAGAATTGAACTAAACAAAAAACTAGTCCATATCATTATGGGTATGCGGCGCAGGACTAGCATACCCGGAGAATACGCCACTGAATTCATACATATATTACACGAGTGCCATTATACTTACGACTATGAAAACTACATTGCAGTTTGCGAGCCTTAACGTCAGCTCCAAGAGCCTAATAATTTGTTGATTATTTCTGCAATTTTAAGTATTTCAATTTGAGCTGGTGGGCCGCACAGAATGTACTCGGGGGTTGCAAATGGCCCATGGTTCGCATGTTGGACATGCTGGTACATCTCTTCTAAATTCTACTTTCCTCATGTATACCCCATTAGTGTAAATATGTGGATAGCCCGGAAGGATGATAACTAGTAAGAGGCGAAGCAAAAGGCGATAGTATAAGGGACACCTGAATGCGTTGGCTAGATGTTAGCCTTTCGGGGTAAATCAATCGCTGCGAATTCTAATCCTTATCTATCGAGGCTCTTAGGAAGCCTCTAAAGGTCAATTCATAAAAGTTTTCACTAAAATACAGTCATTCATCTTATGAGGCCGCGCGTTGAATAATTCAGGAACCAGATACGGGAATGTCCTTATCCAAAACCTTCTGTCACACAAACCAACGAAACAATGGAACGGCTGGTGAATCAAGGCTGTTGAACTTGGTCCAAAAGATCCATCACTGACACATTAATTGCAACCTCATTCATAGCACGGGCATAAAAAATACATACACATAGTTTCGCAGTAAGCCAAATCTTCTAAATTAAAAAATTATGCATAGTAAATTACATTGTTAGTATTGATTGAAAATGGCAAATTTATCCCTATCAACAATGGCTACTATCGGCTACCTTGCGGGTTGAAATACATACTTATAGAAGTAGTTAAATGGGTGTCAATAAATCCTTGTTAAAGTGGTTAAATATATGTCAATAAGATGTTTGTTAAAGTGGTCAAATGGGCGTTAATTCATGTCTGTTTGCTGGAATATTTAAATGGGTGTCAATACATGTTTGTTGAAGTATTAAAACGGGTGCTAACAAATGTCTGTTGAAGTATTTAAGCGGGTGCTAACACATGTCTGTTGAAGTATTTAAGCGGGTGTCAATACATGTCTGTTGAAGTATTTAAATGAGTGTTGATACATGTTTGTTGAAGTAATTGATACATGTCTGTTGGAGTATTTAATGGGGTGTAATACTTGTATGTTGGAATATTTAATTGTGTGTTGATACATGTCTGTTGAAGTATTTAAATGGGTGTTAATACATGTCTGTTGAAGTATTTAAGCGGGTGTCAATACATGTCTGTTGAAGTATTTAAATGGGTGTCAATACATGTCTGTTGAAGTATTTAAATGAGTGTTAATACATGTTTGTTGAAGTAATTGATACGTGTCTGTTGGAGTATTTAATGGGGTGTAATACGTGTATGTTGGAATATTTAATTGGGTGTTGATACATGTCTGTTGAAGTATTTAAATGGATGTTAATACATGTCTGTTGAAGTATTTAAATGGGTGTTAATACATGTTTGTTGAAGTATTTAAATGGGTGTTAATACATGTTTGTTGAAGTAATTGATACATGTCTGTTGGAGTATTTAATGGGGTGTTGATACATGTCTGTTGGAGTATTTAATTGGGTGTGATACTTGTATGTTGGAATATTTAATTGGGTGTTGATACACGACTGTTGGAAAAGTCAAATGGTAACTTCATACAGAGTGGATGTATTTTCTATCTAGGGTTGCTTCTTAAGCATCAGTTGATGTCATCGACCTCGGTGATCTTGGGGTAAAATTCTGGGGCTCAGGACTTGATGTTCGTGGGTTCTAACCCAGCTGAGGTTGACGGATTTTTATTGAGCGATAAAAATCCGTATCACAACTTCCTTCGGACGGGAAGTAAAACTGTCGGTCCCATGTCGATTGTGGCGTGTAAAAGAACCCTGGAAGGCATATGAAAATCTCTTTCCCGGCAAAATTGGTAAACCCTTTACCTCTCGCTCATAGAAATTCTCGTCTGCTGATATAATCAGTAGGTTCAGAAATTGCACGTTAAATAACTCAAATCATCTGATGTGTGCCAAGCCATGGGATTGGCTGATCAAAGCACCTTTCGGCTCTGCCAGAAAAGGATGGTCCTATCGTGAACGGTCTATAGCTCGTCGAGACCTATTAAGATGTATCAGACTTCGTTTATTGAGCCTTCCAACTGCATTGTTGGAAGTGGAACACGGACAGTTGGCCTCGACATGGGACGCAAGCGTTGAATTATCTTAGATTTGTTTAAATTATTATTAATATTATTACTAATACTATTATTATATGTATTATTATTACTATTATTGGGTTGAACAGCATTGCAATTTTTTTCTCTCATCAGGTCTTGCCACCCACCCAGCTACATACTAATACCCACGTCAGTGGCCGAATGGTCTAAGGCACCACTCTCGTGTTAAACTGGCTGCTTAAAACGGGGAGATCAAGGTTCAAATCCCGGTCGGGTCTACTGAGATTAGTTTTTTCTAAACGGTTTTCCACTCTCCTGTAGTACAAATCTGGGTAGATTAGCTCTATAATACTTCGTTCCTCATCCCTATATTATTAGAGTAATTATCATATATTATGCGTGTAACCTGAACAGATAGTAAAACACCGTGATAAAAAATATTACTGGAGAAGGGAGTAGGAGAGTATAATTGAGAGGAAATGTACACACATTTACGTGGGAGTACATTTATGGAAAACAGCCCTCAGTACACCAAACCTGGATACTCCTTCACCCACAAACCAGACGCCCTAGTCAGCGGTCCACCGATGCGGGTATCATGTCTATTAACGGTTAAATCCTTGGCACAGGAGGAGGAATATTAGCCGCAAATGCGTGGAAAGAGTATAAGAAAATAAAATTGGTATAACACATGTGGGGGGAAAAAATCCACCCCCAAGAAGTCTGGGTGAGATTCAAACTTCGACCTCCCTCTGATGTCCCTGTCAATGATATCAAAGGCTTCTCTCAACTTTTTAAAAAGGGGTTGTTTTATTCCTTATTTACCTAACTTTAAATTCTTAGAACTCTTTAATAAATAAAGGATACCGTTATTTTATTCAAGGAAACAAATTAAAAAGTAAATTTATGACTATACTCATTAAAATTTGATAAAAACTTTTTTTTCCCGCCCGCGTCAGTAGTCACGCACATTAAATGTGAGGCTCACCAGTGACAATGGGGTTGGGTCTCAAATCCCAACCAGGTGTAATGATGGTGTTTTATTTCCTAAATGGTTTCCCCACTTTCCCTTCAAGTAAATGTAAGATACATTACCTCTCAATTATACATTCCTGATATCTAGATCTATTTTTGATTAAGGTAATTCGACCATTAAAATTTGATTCCACAGTTTTAAAAAGTGTATGATTATAAACTATAAATAGTGATTCAATGATTTCAAATCATAACACTTCACGAGTTATCAAGGGTCAAATTTGCTATTTTATGTTTTTTGCGTACCATTGTAAAGGTAAAGTAATTAATGTATGGAGCAGAAATTTAGTATAACGAGACATTGATATGAGGTGTACACAATGAAATATTTATAATATTATAATTAATGTTAATATGTATTATAAAATTTAATAA
The DNA here is from genome assembly GCA_902155825.1 of Timema genevievae. Taxonomy (NCBI): domain Eukaryota; kingdom Metazoa; phylum Arthropoda; class Insecta; order Phasmatodea; family Timematidae; genus Timema; species Timema genevievae. The sequence goes on from CABFWO010002259.1 coordinate 96,458, forward strand.
ATTTATATATTAATATTATCAATATTTATATATATTAAAAGATTAATATTATAAATATTAATATATAATAGTTGTTACATATTAATATGTATAATTAAAATTAATATATAAAGTAATACTAATGTTATTAAAAAATTTAATACTTCATTTTGTACGTCCCATATCAATGTCTAGTTATACTAGATTTCATACCCATACATTAATTACTTAACCTTAACAATGGTACGCAATAAACATAGAATAGCAAGTTTGATCCTTGATAACTCGTGAAGTGTAATGATTTGAAATCATTGAATCACTATTTATAGTTTATAATCATACACTTGTTAAAACTGTGAAATCAAATGGTTGAATTACCTTAAATGCGGCTAGCCGTGAATGGTGTAGTAGAACGTGGTGTAAAAATAATCAAACTTTCAGTGAATTTGATTGGTCTTGGAGTGAGTGAACAAAATATAAACACAGAAACTTAAATACTCGGAGGATATTATGAATACTTGGAACGATTTTAGTTGGAACAAACATTTTTAAAAATTAATATTTATTTTTAGACTAACTAATAATAAAACTTACTCTTTTATAGGTGATGATAATATCTATCAAAAGTGACAACTGCAGACCACATGATTTGACGTATGAATGTGTGAAAATAGATCTACTAACGTCTCTAGCTATCAGATAAGTCTTTTCCTATGAAAATGGACTCAACTTATATACAGTAATAACACTTTAGGAAGTACAGTAGACCTATCTGACAGTGGCGAAACTTACTAAAACTTCTGTAATATATTCATACACCAAGAAATAAGATCTGCAAGTGTCACCTTTGACAAATTATATCAGTACCAATATAATACTTATTATATAAAAATAACCTATCAACGTTTACCGGAATTTGCACCGTGTCTTACTACCCGTACGGGCTCTCCACATATTTGATATAGATACGTACGGATTAATAAGGTCGAATTTAGGGGAAATGTAGGAAATAATTCAGGGAAAAAACCACCCTCAGGAAACCCAGCTGAGACTCTAAACCAGGGGCGCGGGTTTGACCACACAATAAATTATGTTTTGCATTTTATAAAACCAACTCGATGCAGATTTCTTACTATAGCTGCGTAGTTTGTGTGGACTAGTTTTAAAAAAAATTATAATTGACCCAAATACACTATTTTACAAATCCAAACCCTAAATACACATTTTTATTTGGCCTATCAATTCCGTAGACCCTTATGGAGCTCGAATCCAAATCTTAGAAATAATAAATCAACAAAAGAGATGGTATAAGCATAATACAATAATAGAAAATATAAATGACTAGCTAACTATTAATGAATTTTTTTGTTGTTATAACGCTCTCATTATACCATTCGAGTGTTAAATTAATGGCTTGGGGTCTTGTTATGTTCGCCCTTTTATATCGGATATGAAACACTAATGAGAAGTATTATAGCCCTAAAACAAATTTCAATTCATACATTTGAAAAAAAAAATCATTGAATCTATAATATTCTACGCCTTATCTCAGTCGGTATCGTGTTTGTTTATTGAGCTAAAGGTCCCGGGTATGATTCCCTGCATGGCCAAAATAATTGACATTGGTGAACTGTGGGTTTTACCCTTTCACAATGATAAATTAACTGCCGGGGACTGGATGTTGTGTCTGTAATAGTATTAAGTCTGATTGTAAGGCATATGAAGTTACGACAGGCCTATACAGCAGGTAATTGAAAAATGTATGACTTGAATAAAGAACTGACCCAGGCAATAGACTGGAAACAGTAATGGATGAAAAGTAAATTGAATCTCTAATATTGTTAACGAGTCTAAGGATGCAAGATATAATTGTTCTCATCTGTAATATTAATACATTGTCATTGTTTTCAGCAGGAGTCACCTCACCATTCGACATCCCACGAAGAGTGAAACCTTCGTTCACCTTCATTACGATCGACATCACAACTTGGGACAGATTAGCTGACCCAACTTATCATCTAGTATATCCCCTGAGCTATTATTATTATCATTATTTCATCATTTGTGCAGATAATCTTAATAAAGTGATAAATACTTGAGTTCAGTCTTTCATTCTTACTAAGGTATTTATAATTCATGTGTTTATGAACGCGGTGTAACAATAGACCCTGGACCAGTGTTTCCTAAACGTTCCGGTCCTTCGCTCAACTTACTTTTAACTTTTACTACTTAAGTAACTTTTGTGTGTAAACCACGCCTTACTACCCGTCCAGGCTATACTAAAACTACGCCACCATTTAGAAAAATAATCACAGGGATAAGTGATAAGCTGGGATACTGGTTGTTGGGTTTGTTAGAGAGTAAAGTTAGATTTTAGGTCTTGTGCTGATATCATCAGCTGATTTTGAAAGTGCAGGTTTTTAGATTAGAGCTATTTCGTGAACGTTCTAAACAAATTGCCTACATCAGCACAAGACTTACAAACTAGGTTTTTAGATTAGAGCTATTTCGTGTACTTTCTAAACCAATTGCCTACATCAGCACAAGACTTACAGACTAACTTAATTTTATAGAAGACACAACATCTAGTCCCCCGTTCGTTAATATATGATTGTGAAAATGGAAGCCCTAATTTCACCGGCGATAAATATTCTGACAATGCCTGATAATCAAACACGTTCCTCTTAACTCGGTGGGAAGACACGCTACTGACTGAGCTAAAGTGTCCGGATAAAGTTTCTGCTAGATACTTATAATCTCTAATAAATTGTTTCCCAAACTATGGCACACGTGTTCCCAGAGGTACGCGAAAGAATTAATCAAAATGTGTTTTGAGAATAGTAATTCTGATAAATTAAAGAAGATGTTGATGTGATATCATTAACTTTTTATAAGCCTTTCATTCCCTATGTCACGACTTTGTTTAGATGAACTATTATCACCGGTGCTTTATTAAAATTTGAAAGGACCGTTTATATTTTACAAGTTAACAGGCACTTGTTTACATTCTCTAGACCTCTCGAAGAGAGAAATATTTCGATCATCAAAAAATCAAACTCGTGATTTTTATGAATGTCGACGTTACTTGACCCGCTAAAACCGAAAAATTGGTCTTTGCCCAGTGCTAAAACCATTAAAACTTGGTATCTAGAGTTTTCATAAGGTTCTCCCGAGGTGTTTTTTGAAGTAAATATTTAAACCTAAAATTAAATCCACTCTGATGGTTTTGAATAAAGTTTGTTTCTAGGTGTTGTTTAGCATTAAAAAATAAAGTGGTTATTCTCGGTTTCCCATGAAAATGCCTTTAAGGGTACTTTACTTGTGCGGAAATTTCCAATTTTGAACATATCTCCGCAACTATCTCAGATAAGAAATAGCTTATCATTGTAAAGTTGTAATACTATTAAAAAGCTTTTATTTGAAATATACTTTAATAAAACCAATAGTTTCGGTGATATAAGCAAACATATATATATATATATATATTACTAATGGGGCATTTTGAAATTGAAATGGATTTTTATGCTTTTTGGTGGACAAAGATGGTTTTCCTCGATGTTTCTGTAACAGTGTATATTATTCCATTTATACTATTTGTCGGATTGTTTCCGAAACAATGTATACTATTTTATTTCACAAATCTTACCAATTTTTAGTAAATGCTCCTATTTTAAGATAAAGGGGAGAGAAATTCTGTGCGGTGTACCTATACCATTTATTTTTATGAGGAGACGCTCAGGCAGGACATGGCCCCGAAAGGGTCACGTGACTGAAGAAAGTTTAGGTAAACACCGATCTAATACATGTAAGGGGATGATCCAACTTTAGGTACAGTCAAAATAATGACGATGTGTTAACACAACTGTTATTTTTAAAAGTGAACCGAGCCTAGATGGTTGACTTCCCCCTCATGATTCACGATGACGAGTGGGCTGGACCAGACTTATGATCAGGCCGGCTGTCCCTCCCACGGAGTACTTTACAGGATGACCGCACTTTATTTCCAAGTAAACAACGACTTAAAACATGCAGGAGTGTCGGATCTCACCTTAACTCCCTTCCTCCCATTCTTTTGGTTTTATCTGCACCGGTAACCGGCCTCATGATATAGTGGCTCCTGGCTGCTGACCTAGAGGTTCCGGGTTCGATTCCTGGCTGGTACCGGGGGTTGTTTTTCGAAAGGGGAATCATTCCCAAGGTTACCAGGGTGTGGTTAATCAGGCTTAAGCTAGGTTAAGATCTTCATTGGCTCCACCTCGTCAAATTCCCTATTATCCTCTCATCTCATCGGGACAAGTAAAGAACCTCCACGGAAAGGATGTACGATTGGTACATTCGGGCGTCCCCTGGGCAACCGTACGTTAGTACAGGCTAATCTCTCCGCACACTGATATACACCTTGATGTAGTCCAGACACGTCTTTGTCTTTGTTTATTATTATTATTATTATCCAAACCCATGCTGCATGTGGACAAAAGGCTTCATTCAGTCTTTTTTAGTTTGCTGGTGATGAGGATTTTTTTTGTTTTTTTGCACCGCGTTTTAGTACCTGTTTGAGCTATCCGCATCTAACAAATGAAGTAGGGATGAGGAAAGAATAATTTAGAGGAAATTTACCTTAATTTGCGTGGAGTGAATGTGAGGTAGCATTTAAGAGAATACACCCAGAAAAGAATCGAACAATGACCTCCTCCCTCATTGTCAAAACAAGTCTACTGAGAGCTTAGTACCCTTGATAACGTATCTTACAATGCGATTACCTTGGCGTTTAAAGTTATAATATTTTTTTTCTTAACCGCCATTTTCTGGAAACAATCCAGTGTCTTTGTGGTAAACCTCTCTAGCCACTCAACCACAGAGATTGAAATGATGGTTGTGACTCATAAACACCTACATCGTTTGACACGTGGTTTGGTTCACCGTTGACATAGAAATCTGAGTTCGAACCCCAGTCGGGTCTACTGAGGATTTTTTTGTTCACTAAATGATTTCCCACCCTTCCTCCACTTAAATGAAGGTACGGTTCCTCAAAAGTCTACCTTTTCATCCCTATCCCTGTAGCGTGACTAAATTATATTGATCCCGGATGGGTAGTAAGAAGCTGCGCAAAAATAAACTCATATTTCGTGAGATGCCACCAGTAGGCCTACGACAAACAACGGTAGCATCGGCAGCCACCGAGTTTACCCAACACTTACACTCCGACTAATAACAGAGCCACTACCATAACGAAACAATCCCTGCAAACACGTCGATGTATTTAGAATCTCAGATAAAGTGGTAAGAGTAAACCTATAAATATTTCATCACAGGTAAATTTAAGTAATCTCCAGTAATTAGCTACTAGTCATGGCCCAATTAGATTAGGTGTACCCAATTGATTTAATATTCGTCCGACAGCGCTCTTCCGGCAACGCATATGTTTACTGAACTAAGGATCCCGGGTTTTATTCCCATCAGGGGTGAAATACTTATCATTGAGAGATTGGGGCTTTTCATTTTCACAGTGATGGATTAACGGCGCTAGTGTCTAATATATTTGATGGTGACGGTGAGGTCAGGGTTTGAATCCCAACCAGGTGCAATCGGGGGAGGGGGGATGATTTCCTAAATGGTTTTACACTCTCCTTCTGCATAAATCTGAGTGCATTTCCTCTTAATTATATCTTCCTTATACCTAAGTGTAAATATGTGGATAGTTCTAGCTCACATTAACTTAGAAATAGAATAATGAAACCACTCAGTAGCACTCGTAAATCCTAAATGTCACCTAGTATATGTATCGCAATGCACCCAAATGTCACCTAGTCTATGTATCGCAATCCACCCAAATGAGATTCAAGCCTCAACCTCCCTGTCACAGGTATTCCCGTCTTTTGTGAGTCTTGTCGACCTCAATGATCTAGGGGTGAAGTACTATCCTCAGGACTTGATGTTCGTGGGTTCAATCCCAGACGGGGTCAACGGATTTTTCCTAAGCGATAGTAATCCTAGCACAACTTCCTTCGGAGGAGAAGTAAAGCCGTCGGTCCCATGTCTATTGTGGCACGTAAAGGAACCCTGAAAGTTGTATGAAATTACCTTTCCAACAACATTGGCAGGCCCTTTCACTATTGCTCATAGAAATTCTCGTCCGATGATATAAATAATCATTCGGTGCAGACAGTGCGCGTTAAATACCTCAAATAAATCAAATAGCTTGGGTCTTATTCTAAAGCTATGTTTGTGTTTAAATTGTTTGCTAATACAATATTTTGATTAAGATCGATTGCATTTGATGTATTTAATTTTTATCTGCGTCTAGCTTTACATCCGGGATATCTGAATTCAATTACAATAACATAATAATTTTGAACAAGGAAGGTAGAACTTAGAGGAAATGTGTCTGCAATCTCATGGGGCAAAAGTGAAGAATTATTTAAGGAAAAATGCCTTTAATACACTCAACCTAGACTCAAACTCCGACCTCCCCGTGATAAGCGAACCAGGAAAAATGAACCTGTCGATTAGATCCCTGATGTAGGTCACCTGTTAATAAACTTTAACCTGCCGAGGACGGGGAGATCGAGGTTCGAATCTCAGTCGGGTGAACTGGGGGTGGTTTTTCATAAATGGTTTTTCACTCTCCCTCCACGAAAATGCGGGTTCACTTCCTCTAAATTCAATCCTCCCAATTCTTAATCCATTAGCGTAATTAGTACTTAAACGTATAACCCGAATGGGTAGTAAGACGCGGTGCTAAATAAAANCTTTAACCCAAGTATTTTGACCCTCTCAACCAGCTGAGAGCTATCCACGCCGGTGAGCCTACCTCGCTGTACTCGCGGCCATGGCTGTCATATATTTACTCGTCGCGTGGCGCGTGCATCCTTGTGACAAGTGTTGCTGTCGTCGTTAAGGTTATGGTGGTTTGCCGCTAAAATAAAGATGGCGGGAACTATTATAGTGGGTGGAAGGGGGACGAGTTGAACCTCGCAGTAGTTAGCAAGAAGCCGAGATGGCCGGTACACCTTCCGACTGTCTCCTTCCGCCGTCGGGTCGCTCTGCGATCCTCTTCTGTCTTCTGTTGGCGCTCTTCGACGCTGCGAAGACGTCTACGTGAGTACCCGGAACAAGGGTTCAAGACTTGACTGTCACCTTATACCATAGTTTTTTTTCAATCAATGTCTTTATCGAACTATATTTTGATTATTGGTACTTTTAACAGTATGTTGTTTTTTCTCCGTGATCCACGTCTTACTGCCCATCCATTCTGTCAAAATATTTACATTAAAATGGTAAGGATGAGAAAGGTATAATTTTAGTGAAAATATACTCGCATTTGTGTGAAGGGAGAAAAATAAACACACATTGGTACACTCAGCGGGGATTAGAATCCCAATCCATCTCGTCACAGTCAAACCAAACTTTACGTGACTGGCACTTTGTACATGCTCCTACAGGACTAAGGAGTAGGAATAATGAGGGTAATTTTAGAGGAAGTGCACCTGCATAATCGTGGAGAAGAGATGGTAATACCCAAGTATTAATAATTTAGCAGATATTTTAACCGAGACCATTCAAAGCGAGATTTGTTACTCGTTATTTAACTACAGTTAGAACAAGTTTGGGAAAATCTTTTAGAAAACACGAACAAATATTTTGTTAACATCTAACATTTAGGGCCTATAACATTTTACTATATTATTAGTGTTATTTTACTACATTATTAGTGTTATTTTACTATATTGTTAGTGTTATTTATAAGGTATTGCTATTATGTATCAAAAGTGACAGCTACGGATCACAAGACTTAACGTATTAATATATGAACATAGTTTGAATAGCTTTTGTAAGTTTCAAATATTGTTTTATATATTTCGTTCTCAATATAAATTTATTGCTTTGACTTGTTTCCTAATTAATGGTTTCAATGAACCAATGATGGACAGATAAATAAATGTAAAAGTTGATGTTTTTGATTTTTTTAAAAGTGGTGTGTCTCAAGTCATATTTCTCCTTGCTTTTTTTTTAGCACCCCTCTTACTACCGTTTAAAGTTATACACATAAGTACTAATTATGATAACGAGCTAGGGATGATTAAGGTTGAATTTAGAGGAAGTGTACCCGCATTTCCATGGAAGGAAAGTGGAAAACCATTTTTATAATAAAACCTTCAGTACACTCATACCGGGATTAGAATCCCGATCTCTCTGTCATCGGCAGTCTAGCTTACTACTAGCTACTCCGAGATTAGCGCGTTGGACCACGCGGCCATCGATGCGTGTGTCTCGCACTATTTTTGTCGATATTATTTTACAACAATAAATCTGCCAACTTTCGTTTTTACGGTGCTACCCCCTGATAATAGATTTTTTTTAAATGATGGTGCTAGAGATTTGGCCCCTGCACTGGTAGGGATTTTCCACACGTAATTAAATATTCACTCTGGTTTTATTAAACTTCCCTAGTTTCAAACCGTTAATGATCCTTATGTTAAAACATAATAATTACACAAATAACAAATTGATACATTCTTCTCCCACCGAGACAGCAGACCTTGTTTACCTGTAGGGATCAAGGAGGATATAGATTGGAGGGGTAAATTTTCCATCTTTGCGCAGTACATAGGATAAACTACTAGATTAAATATTGGTGGGTACGTGGGCTAAGGCGTCTTCCTCGACTGATCTTGTTTGGAAATGATGGGGAGCTCCTATTATGAATCCCGACTGGGTGTACTGAGTGTAGTTTTGTCTTGATGTCTCCCCACTCTCCCTCCACGCAAATATAGGTACACTCCGTTTATTCTGAAAGGTAAGAAGTCATACCATGAATGATTACATCATGGCCCTATCTTGTACAACACACCATAGTGGAAACCAAGTAAGGTAAGCTTTAGGTTATATGAAGTGAACAAATTATTCTAAATTCTAACCTCTTCATCCTTAACCTCTTTAGCGTAATTCTATGCGAATAACCCGGATAGGTAGCAAGACGAGATGGTAAAAATACAAAACAATTTTGTCTGACCATATTTTCAACCTTTCTTTAAATTCCAAAATTAATATATTCTTCTTTTTTTCAAGTGTGTCTCCTACTCTTTCGCGCTTTACATAACCTATATGTTCTAGTTACAATAATGAGGTATATATATGAAGATGGTAGAATTAAGAGGGAATGTATCTGCATTTTCGTGGATGGAGAATGGGAAACATTAGTTAGGAATATTAAATCCTTGGTGCACCCGATTGTGATTTGAGCCCCGACATTCCCATCACTAGAAAACAAGACTAAACCAGTCTGACATTTAGACCACGTGCCCACCGGTGTGGATAAACTTAAGTGAAGACTTAGTTTTCAATTTGTGTAATTTGATTAAATATGTATGTATTATTATTAGCACCGCGTCTTACTACCCGTTCGGGTCATACGCACTTACGCTAATGTGTAATGGTAGTGTGACTGTGAGATGAAATGGAGGACCTACAGTTTAACGTGGAATCCGAACCACGGTGGAGGCCTGGCATTCCTCACATTCACAAGTATGTGATTAATACACGTCTTGTCAGAGGTGAAGGAAGGTTTTGGCAAATATGTATATAATTATTACGTTTAGCACAAGGGCTATTAGTTACATGGTACCGGCATTTTTGATCACTCGGATAAAGGCATCAGTCTCGTCTTGTCTGGTTTGTCAATGACGAGTAAGTCGAGTCTCGAATATCATCAAGGCGCACACTGGTAGGTGCTTTTCCGAACTCGATATATCACTGAGGCTTACCATCCTCTCTACGCGCAAATTCGGGTGCACATCCTCTAAACATAATTCCCCTATCATTACTCTTTAGATTAATAATTTTTTTAATGTTCTCTTACCCACTTTGGTGGCTGCATGGTCTAAGGCGTCATTCTCGTCAGAGGATAGATTGCCGATGATGGAGAGATTGGGGTTCGAATCCTGATTGTGTACTGAGGGTAGCTTTTCTTAAAGGGTTTTCCACTCTTCCTCAAAGAAAATACGGGTACGATTCCTCTAAAGTTAGCTTTCCTCATCTCTAACTCGTTGGTATAACTAGTAAATATACGTATAACCCGAACGGGTAGTAAGACGCGGTGCTAAACATAAAAGTAAATGTGCTTTGTGTCTTACAAATCATTTGTGTTGCAACTAGAGAGGAACAAGGGGTTTGGGGTGACAAATGCACCTGTAACCCACCCCCACCCACACCCTGTCACCAAAGAGCTGAGCTAGATTAAACAATCGAGACAGGTGCCAGATTTAAACTTTGAGAATGAGAATGTGTAAATCCATCCGCCAGTGGAGTGGTGGTAATAACTAGTAAAAAAAATACCAGATCTACTCTAATGTATTCATTCGCCAAAACATAATATCTGTAGGACTATATTTTAATATGTGGTCACTTTTGGCAGTCAAAACTTTCACAACAAACAATTTGTTTTTAGTAATGGATTAAATAGCAAAGCTATTATATTTAATAATAACGGTTATAGCAGCATCTGTTAAATTATTTAGATTGAAAAATGACACCTGTACACAAGTTCCGGGTTAGATTTCCGTGTACAGGTGTCATTTTACAATTTAAAGAAATCGTTTTTAATTATGTTTTTCTTTTAACCTTGCTTACATCTTTCGTCCAGCTGTCAGTTACCATCACTCCTGTGGCGAATTGACTCTATAAACCATTCCCCAGCAGCCAGCATTGTTTCTGAGACACAACACTGGTTAATATAGTCACGTGATCATCACGGTCCTTGTAACGCGCTAAACAAAATAATTTAAATGAAGAAGTAGTGTATGCTTGTGAGCATAACTTAGGGTATAGCACAATAATATAATGAGTCGCTCAGAGTGAACGCCAAAGAATGCTTTGGATGCATGTAATCCAATGTGTTTTACAACCTACACTTCCTGTTCCCTTGAAATCCCGATAGCAATAATTAAGACCCGTGGCACACACTTAAACGAAAGTAAAATATATGCTTTGTGGAGTATGGGTGAACCCGAATCCCCAATTAATATTTAAAATTATCCGCCTCGGTGGCGTAGTTGGCTAACGCGCCAGTCGTGTTGAGTCAGACCACCGAGGACGGGGAGATCGAGGTTCGAATCTCGGTCGGGTGAACTGGGGGTGGTTTTTCCTAAATGGTTTTCCACTCTCCCTCCACGCAAATGCGGGTTCACTTCCCCTATATTCAACCTTCCCAATTCCTAATCCATTAGTGTAATTAGTATTTAAGCGTATAACCCGAACGGGTAGTAAGACGCGGTGCTAAAAAAAATATATATATTTAAAATAAACTCAAACCAATTAAAATATCTTCCAGAATCAAGTTTGTATTTTATTTAGCTGTATTTAATTACTCTGTAAAAGTTATGGTGCAACACTTTATCTTACACTTGATCAGGCTACAAAATTATTTATAATTAATAAATATTTTGTGTTTAAAAGAAGTAACTTAATAAACGGTAATATTAATAAAATGAATCTTAAAAACTAAATAATCAGTAAATTTCATACAAATCAACCAGCCCCACATTTATTACTATCTAATAAATTAATATAAATTTTATCTCATTATTATATTATTAGTTAACTTAATCATTTATTCATACTATCACATTTAAATAAATGTGTATAGTTACAAACAATTAATTTTAGTAAAACCATACTTACACATATTCTTCGGCTCTGATTTAAAAAAATGTATTTGCTACAGTCCCATTTTCATGGAAAGGGCTTTTTATATAGTACACGTTTTATTTTTTGTTGCAGAAATTGATAACAAATATTATTAATGTAATTTTTTAGGTATGGATAGTATCTATCAAAATAATACATGACTTGACCTATGAATATGTGAAGGTAACTTTTCTTGCTGTCGGATAAGACCCTTTCTACGAAAATTAGTCTTAACTGCTACTTCCCTTGCTCGCACACACACATACACACACACACACACACAAATATGTCCACTGCCATTGAATAAATAAAGATGAAATCAAAGTTGACACTTAAGAGTATGATTCTGATAGTGGCCCCCCCTTCATCTCAACACACAAAACTTCAATCCCGGCTAAGCATCTATGACCCGTCCGATATTATACACATACGTAATAATTACTCTAATAAGTTAAGAATGAGGAAGGTTGAATGTAGAGGAAGTGTACCTGCATTTACGTGGAGTTAAAATGATAAATCATTTAAGTAAAGCCACCCTCAGTACACACGAACTGTATTCGATCTCCAATCATCGGTAGTCTAGTCTATTATGTGAGTGATGCCCTAGACCATGCGGCCATCAAAGCAGGTATTTATCCTATTGGAGAAAGGGGTGGTACATTTATAATGTTAGATAGTGTGTAGCCACATTTGCGTCTAAAGAGATTAAGAAACCATTTAGAGGGGAAAAAAAACACCCAAGTAAACATTACAAGAATTATAGCCCCAACCTCTTCGTCATCAACAAATCAAACAAATATGAGACCAACCCCTTGGTCCACGTGCCCAAGGGTGTGATTAACAGCCGTTAGTAACCCTTGCGTTGTATGTAATAACCAAACAAATAATGTAACAGCGCGGGCGGAGCAGTCTACAGCGCCCCAACTCTGTGGTCACCTTTATCTCATCACAGGGCTGTGTCCAGCTCTTTAATTACTACAAGCTGGTTAAGTTGCGGACCATTAATTAGCGGCGCGCTAAACATGGGACAGTCTGACGTGCTCTGGTTCCAAACAGAGGCTTGTCCCAATCCTCCCGGTTCTACCCGTCCGGCGGACAAAACTCTTCTCACGTTGAAATTGGACCGACATAATTATATAACGTTTACATTGCTGGGTTTTTTTTCTCTCCTCATCTTACTACTCTTCTGAGCTATCCGCATTTTTACACCGAAATATAAGGAGAAAGGTATAATTTAGAAAATGTACCTGCATTTGCATAAATACAGAGATGGGGGGAATAATTTAGGGTAAAAAACACCTCCATACGTCAGGACGGGGATTTGATCCGCGAACTCCTTCTCAGCAGACTAGATAAGAATAATATTTCTTTTCGGTTGCTCCTGGTGAAAGTTTATAACGCCATCAATGGTCTATGTTCGAATCTCGGTTGAATGCACGCTGGGAGGGATTGGGGATACGGGGGTGCGGTTAATTTTTCCGGATGTGATTTATGACTTTTTTTTCATCATCTTTCCAAGTTCATGTGGGTGCCTTTCCTCAAAGCTACCCTCCCGATCCCCCCTCTCTATAGTTAGCCGTTAATAACCTTAGTTTGAGCCCGACTGCCGAGGACGGGGAGATCGAAATTCGAATCTCGGTCGGGTGAACTGGGGGTGGTTTTTCCTAAATGGTTTTCCACTCTCTCTCTCCACGCAAATGCGGGCTCACGTCATATAAATTCAACCTTCCCAATTCCTAACCCACTAGCGTAATTAGTACTTAAGCGTATAACACGAACGGGTAGTAAGACGCGATGCTAAATAATAAAATAAAAAAATAAAAAATAACCTTAGTGTTGATCATACCAATAATAAATAAATAGGTCTATATATCTACTTTCATGTGTTAATACGCCAATATAATGTGCGATTCATAGCAACATTTCTGTTTGTCAGCGTCATCCTGAATAGAACCAGGGCTCTCAAGATTTGTGGTTGAAATCTCCGTTTATGACAATTTGGAAATATTTGTCGGATATTTCCTCGCCAACGTTTCCGTCCAAGTACGTCCGTTACCCACTGACAGAATCATTATTAAATATCCTGTACAATCACCCGAAATACAGTATTTCCCGCGCTTTCTGAGCACATTTCCGTGTATCAAAACCCCAACCAAATGACGTTATTTCACACATTAGCTAGCGTCTTTTATTCAAAAATAAATTATACTCACAAACGTAAAGTACATACTTTCTCATGTGGTCAGTTATAGTTTGGAATAAAATCTCAAAAAATAATTTATCGGTTAGAAAAATCTCCATGATGTGAGCTCTCAAGTGAGCTATACCGACCAAGCGGCCGCCAAGGTCTTCTCAAGATCCACTTTTGTTTTTCAAATGGGACGAATGGGATATATATATCCTTATATGTATATTATACAAATATGTATACTATATATATTTGTATACATATATATAGTACACATATATAGTATACATACTATATAAATATACCATATAGTGGCGTAGTTAGCTAACGCGCTAGTCATGTTGAGCTCGACTGGTGAGGACGGGGAGATCGAGGTTCGAATCTCGATCGGGTGAACTGGGGGTTGTTTTTCCTAAATGGTTTTCCACTCTCCCTTCACGCAAATGCGGGTTCACTTTCCCTATATTCAACCTTCCAAATTCCTAACCCATTAGCGTAATTAATACTTAAGCGTATAACCCGAACGGGTAGTAAGACGTGGTGCTAAATATTATTATTATTATTATTATTATTAATTATTATTATTATTATTATTATTATTATTATTATTATTATTATAAACTCAAATCACGCAGTGCCCGCGCGTCTCTAAAGTCAAGGTCGATGAGAATAGCTTTATGATTGAAACTTAATCAGCAACGTAAACATTGATCGTCGGTAATTTCACTAAATGTTGCCGAGGTAGGTGAGCTCTGTGTTCTCCATAACACCAGTACGTGCGTCCTAAAGCGAGTTGACAGGAAGGAGGAGACCCCTAAACTAGAGAGAGAGAGAGATATGTGTCCCATCGGTGGCATACAACACGTCTAATTAACCTTTCAACAGGTACGAATGACATTGACGGTGGAAGGTTGGCTTTCATACAGGGTAAGCCTCGTCAGCATACTCCGTAAGCTCCGTATCCGTTTAATCCATAAGTCTGTACGATTTTTAAATTTTGTACACACACTCCTCATCCTTAAGGTGGGGTAGTAGGGGAAGCGAGAAAAGGTGAGTGTTTTTTGCAGTGTTTATATCAAAACTTTTTTGGTCCAATTTTAAACATAGTTTAATTTTCTTCATATGGTAACCTCAACATTTCTTGAATATCTATCAAAGGTGTCCTGAAATTTAATGACAACTTTTTCTCTTCGTTTAAAAAGTTTCTCATCTAATGTCGTTATACTTATGACAGATATTCAACAACTGTAAACATCATCATGTGAGTAGAATTAAACTTTGTGTTTCTACTTGAGCAATATGTTATTTATTTTGGCCAGAAAAAAAAAAGTATTTTGCTTCAAAAATGGCAAGAACATTATCCTTAACTCACGTTCCCTACATACCCACCTTAATCACGTGATATTGAGCCACTCAATAGGAACATATAAAACTATGTAATCAGATTCGTCGAAATGAAACAATTTTTGCAAATTGTATAAACACAATGATAATTTTGATATTAAAAAAAAAAGTGTTTAGTAGAAATAACGATAGCCTTAATCTCTTGAAGTTTTCTCTCAATTACTATTAAAGGTTAATAAATTAAAATATAAAACGTTTCTAAAATTGCGAGTTTCATTCCATTGATGCGTTCATTTCGATTCGTACATCTAGATTCGGGTATGTGTGTATGTGTAGTGATGTGAACTTGATAGAACTACAGTAGCCCCATGGCTTCTTTGGTGCTGACTGACAGCTCACAGCTGAGAGCTGACGGCTTTGAAAAGTTACCAGACAAAATTATGTATCCCTACGCCGAACCATATGATCTGCAAAAAAAACATGTGTTTAGCAGCTGTCACTTCTGACAGTCAAAATTTATGTATATACCTCACTGTTGACTGTCAGAAGTCAGCTGTGAACTGTCAGTCAGCACCAAAGAAGCCATGGGGCTACTGTAGCTCAAAATAGGAATAGTTAAGTGCGGTAATTATCTTTCACGCTCCTAATGCCATGGAGTAAGTGAATAAGTAAGTGTGATTGGCTCTCCGTAGCTTTCCGTAACAACGGTCTTTATGAAAGTTAAAGTTAATTCTACTTCTTTGGAAGGGTACGGACTACGTACATAACTGATACAGACCATGTAGATGAGGTTTCAGTCCTGACATTCGCACTAACCTACATGGGGGGGGNGATCGAGGGTTCAAATCCTAGACCGGGTGAACTGGGTTCCCCTCCCCCCCTCTTAAATGGTGTAACAGCGGGAAATCTGAGCTGGCCATGCGGGCTCATACACACAAGTAATTATTATTATTATGACCGCGTCTTAATATCCGTTAGGTTTATACGCACTTACGCTAATGTGTAATGGTAGGATGATTGTGAGATGAAATGGAAGACCTACAGTTTAACGTGGAATCCGAACCACGGTGGAGGCCTGGCAATCCTCACATTCACAAGTTGTGATTAATACACGTCTTGTCAGAGGTGAAGGAAGGGTTTGGCAATCAGATAAATCTGTGCCGGGACCGAGGATTGAACCCCGGACCCTCAGCAAAGAGGTCTGACACCTTACCCCTAGACCACCAGGTCACCCCACAAGTAATGATTCCGTAGTTAAGTTTGAACTGAATTAAATACAAGTTAACTATTACCTTGTGTACGAACAACTATCCTGGTGAATATTAGCAAAACAAGTAGGCTAACCGTTAGTAAAACTTGTGCGTACTTTGGTACTTGCGTAGGCCATAACGTACAGTGATGAACGCATGCGCAGAAAATATACAAATTGTCTCAAATTAGTAAACTGAGCAACGACTTCCCTGTTCTTCAAACAAAATTAATATCTCTGTTCTGAAAAAATTTTTTTAGTGAAAGTGGTTTTAGTGTTTTTTTCAGGACTGCGTCTTACTACCCGTTCGGGTTATACGCTTATGTATTAATTACTCTAATGGTTGAAGGGATTAAGAAGGTAAAATTTAAAGGAAGTTTATCAGCATTTGAGTGGAGGGAGAGTGGAAAACCATTTAGTATAAACCACCCTTAATACACATATATATATATATATGAGATTAAGTACATTCTAGCCTTAAAAACGTGTAAGTATTTTCATCTATTCCGTGTAGTTAGAATTTTCGATTGTTCGAGATCAGCCCGGTTCCGTTCAACTCAAGCTATCGAGACTCTACTGTGCATTTATAGCTCAAAAATATGTGGGATTGTTTCAAAATCTAGTCTACAAACACATTTTATTTGATACATACATTGTATATTTGGTATTATTGTTGATTACACTACAAGTGTATCTACTGGATGAAGTACTAAAACACCGACCTTGTTTATGGGGCATAAGAAGCAATGGCAGGTGGTTACACTTCTTAAGGTGGGGCGTAAGAGAAGGCGAGTTAAGGTCAATCTTTTTAATTTTTTTATATTAAACCGATTTTTAGTTCAAAGATATAATTCTTCAGTACAAACAAAGAGTTTAATTTTCTTCACGTGGTGACCTCAACATTTCTTGAATATCTATCAAGGGTGTTCTAGAATTTAATGACATTTCTTCTTCATTTAAAATGTTTGTCATTTAATGCTGCTATGCACATGACTGATTTTAAACAACTGTTGATATCACAATGTGAAGAAAATTAAACTCAATGTTTCTACAGGAACAATACTTGATTTATTTTGGCAAAAATAAATTTGCTATAAAAACTGCAAAAGAAATTCTCCTTCCCTTCCACGCCACCTTAATCTCAGTCGATATCATGTCTGCCTATAAAGGTCTTTTTAAAAAATGTATGTCGTTTAATGTTCGTTTTCCTGCTCCACGTCTTACTACCTACTGACCTCGTGTGTACACACTGATGGGGTGAGGATAGGGAAGGAATAATTTAGAGGAAATATACTAGCATTTGTTTGAAGAAAGAGTTGAAAACAATTAAGAAATATCAATCTCGGTCCACCTGAGTGTGATTTAGAGCCTCGACCTCCCCGTCTAGCTTGTAATCTCTCAGGTTGGTACTTTCAGCCTAAAATTAATAACAAATTAAGAATTAATCTAAACTCAAAACATTAATAGAAAATTAGTTATAGTAAGAATAACATCAATAATAAAATGATTATTGTTAAAAAAAACTAGGTATCATGATTATATTAACTCCGATTAATTTGCGTGATCAACAACTCAGGTATTTGGGAGCATTAAATGTTCACTTTTAAACTTAATGATCAGATCAGCATTCACCTGTAAACTAGCTAAACTTTAGAATAGAGCCAAAACGTAGTCTCCGAGTTGATAATTCCCCTCCGATCAAGTGGGAACTGCAATTTTTCCAATAATATTATATTATTACTTTCGGGCATTTCGGAAACCGAACCCAGAGCACTGTATTTGGTGCGAAATAACAGTCGCAATGAGTCTTTTTTTTTAATAGTCTTACCAGAAATCGAAACCTTGACCTTTAACTAAGTAGCCAGACCCTAATATAATCTTTTTTGACCATGTGTAGAATCGAGCTTGGGACCTTGAGTTCAATAGTCAGGCGTAACTATAAAATTGGCGAACTTTTGGCGAGAGTAATACCCGGTACTCTTAGTTTTTTTTAGATAGACGTGCGAACATGGATTGATAAAAAATAAAAGTGTGCAAAGGTCATGTGGCGTCGCGATGACCAATATTTTAGTGACGCCTCCGTCCAACCAGGTGTGGTCCAGGGCTATGTCTCATGGGGGGAAGGGGGTGCCATACATCATCAGTGTTGACAAGGTTCACAATGTGACAGTGGATTGGAGGCTACCACATAGGAGATCGCTCGAACAAACGAACGCTTTTTGGTACGAAACAACACCACACAAACAACGTGGTATAATCGGGGACAGAAACAGTTTCAACCCTTGTCTCAGTGGCGTGAAAGTAGCTACAAAGAGTGCAAGAAATGTTTTAAAAGCGTTTTCTCACTATATTTTATATTTTTGTTCATACGTACATACGTACATACGTACATACGTACATACATACATACATACATACATACATACATACATACATACATACATACATACAATACATACATACATACATACATACATACATTATCAGAAATTTATACAGTTTATAAAAAATAATGTTTGAAAGGTCAGTCTCGCAATATACGAGATTACCATTGACGGAAAGGTTGAGTCTCGAATCTCGGCCTGGTGCACTTAAGGGAGGTTTACCACATGCGATAAATAACGATGGTTTACATAACCATTTTCCACACTAGTGCGGTTGCACTTACCCTAAAAAATACCTTCCTCACGCCAACCTTTCTAAATTAATCCGTTTGTAAATACGGTGTTAACAATTTAAAAAGGGGGAAACCTCCATTACAAATAATAATGTCTTCGGCTCTTTTTTGTATCGAGCCAGGGGGCTATAAACTCGAGAGAAAAACAAGCTACCAGGTGAGATGATGGTGTCGAGCCAGTGCCTTCATTGAAATTAATTTTACCATAAAGTAGACCCCATCAAATGGTAATTGCATGCAGTTACTCGCGACATTTTTATTACTTACCCGCATATGTAACTGTTTGATTATGCAATTGATGACCTTGAAACAATCAAGCCTAATGCTTCTCCTTCTTTTATAAGGAAGTTGTATTGTTTATGCACTATTTGTTAAGATAATTTAATACCCTATCTGCAACGAGCGTCTGTGATCAGGCGTACACATAGAGCTGTGCGCATATTCAGAATAATAAACATTCTTCAAACCTACTGCGGGCGCAGACGAGGATAATATTTACTATTTATTTAAAGGTTCGTCTTATTATCCACATTAGTCGATATATCGTCTAGAGCTGGGTGTTTAGCAATTAATTTACTGTTATAAGTGAAGGTGGGATGGCAAGGGATGCGAGGAAAAATCCAGTGTTTTTGCAATTTTTATGGCAAAACATTTTTTTCTTAGTCAAAACAAATCAAATATTGCTCCAGTACAAACATATCGTTTAATTTTCTTCACATGGTAATAACAATTATTGAATATCTTTCAAGAGTGTCCTGGAATTTAATGACAACTTTTTGTCTACATTTAAGAAGTTTCTCATCTAATGGTGCTATGTTTATGATGGATATTCAGTAACTGTTGATATTGCCATGTGAATAAAATTAAACTCTATATTTGTAATGGAGCAATAATTTATTTTTATTTTAGCCAAAAAAAGCGTTGCCATAAAAATTGCAAAATCACTGGCTTTTTATCGTGTCCCCCTTCCACCACATCTTAAGCTAGTTTTTTTAGCACCACGTCTTACTACCCGTTTGGATTATACGCTTACGTACTAACTACAGCAATGTGTTAGGGATTAGGAAGGTTTAATTCAAAGGAAGTGTATCCGCATTTGCGTGGAAGGAGAGTGGAAAACCATTTAGAAAAAACCCATCAGTCCACCCGACCGGCATCAAATCCCGATATCCCCGTCTTCAGCAGTCTATTCTAACATAAAAGTAGCACCTTAGACCTTGTGGTCACCGAAGCGGGCTTATGTTAGTTTGTAAGTCATACTATCCAATTAGTAAATATTTATCTCTAGGGCCCACTTCAGCGGCCGCATGGTCTAACGCGCTACTCTCGTGTTGGACTAGACTGCCGAAGACGGGGAGGTCAGGATTTGATCCCGGTCGGGTGGACTGATGGGTTTTCTAAATGGTTTTCCACTCTCCCTCCATTCAAATGCGAGTGCATTTCCTCTAAACTACACCTTACTAATCCCTAAAACATTAATGTAATTAGTACGTAAGCGTATAACCCGAACGGGTATTAAGACGGTGTTAAATTATCGCCAGGGATGATACCAGGATCACAATCAACTTAACGTTCCCGTAACGTAACGTTCTCTTAAGGTTCACTTAACGTAAAGAAACTAGTGTGTGATCAGAATTCATGTAATGTAAAAACTCTAGCAAAACAAAATGGATTTGAACTGTTTGAAAACAAATTGTTCACTAAAAGGAAACCCAGTCATTTCGGGTTGACTAGGCTACAAGTAGGCCTAATTGCAATAATTATAAGCTTTATTGAATACACAAAATAAAGTGTAACAAGAGGCTTCGACGTTAAAGAGTTCGTGAGACTGTACCGAAGATTTTGTCAGCATACTATAAACAAATAAAATGACGTACTAAATAGCCCTGTTGACGTCACTCGCAACATGATTGGCTACGTTCAGATAACTTGAGAGTTCTCCCCTGGATAACTCTAAAGCTAAGTGAACGTGAAGTTAACTGCATGATGATGGCTTCCATTTTTTTTTTAAACGAGGAGAACCTTTACGTTACGTTATGTTACGTGAAAGTTAAATAAACTAAGTGAACGTTAAGTTGATCGTGATCCCGGCATATTTGTTAAATATTACACGTCCTATCCTAGGTTAAATTATATTATTTTATGCATAGCTTTGGGTTTTTTCATTCCCTCTCCAGGCTATTGTAATTCAATTTCCCATACATTTCCTTTCTTCTTCCTACCCTACAGAACTAAGCCGTTAGTAAACGTTCGTACACCATCAAGTAGGCGGCGTGCGAAGGCGGCAATCTCTTATTGTTTGGTTTACTGTTGATCAAGGCCGTAGTCAGGGGGGGGTTCGGGGTTAACCCCCCCCCCCCCCGAAATTTTATGAACAAAATATATATAGCTTTATTTATGGTTCAAACAATATCAAAATCAAGGTACAAGTACAAATTAGGGGGCTGTGTTACCATAAAAAGCACTTCAGAGAGCTTCTAGAATAGTTTTTTATTTAGAATTTTTTCTAGCCTCCGTCAATTGGGGGATGATAC
>CABFWO010002259.1:118158-129746 GCA_902155825.1 Timema genevievae
AACCCCCCCCCCCCCTGAAATTATTGGCTGGCTACGGCCTTGCTGTTGATAGGCAGGTCAGGATCCAGATCCCGGCTGGGTTTATTTAGGTGTTTCCACCTTTAAACGGTTTTAATAACCTTCTTCCAAACTAATTCTAATATTATAATCAACACAATACTTTGTATTCCTTTTTTTATTTCACATCGAATTTTATTTGTTCCTCTCCTTATCTATATCCTTCGAGGGAAGGGTCCGACAATGAAGTAGCGATGAAAGCAGCAGTCATTTGCCGACGTGACGTCACTCACCTCCTCGAATAAGAACAGGTGCAAGGGTCCTTGAAGCATTAGCGGATCATCTCCAACTTTCTTTATCTACAGATACAATATATCATAGACTATATTTCTAAACGCATCCCACCACCCATCAGAGCTTTACTCAGATTTCGTTTGGAAGAACACTTTAGAAAATTCAAACATATTTCCTTGCGGCCATCATTGATAACATTTTACTATTTTATTTGTGATATTTTATAAGTATTGATAATATCTATCAAAAGTGAAATCCGCAGATAACATGACTTTATGTATGAATATATTAAAATTGTTTAAGTAACTTTAGTAACTACCAGATATTTTTCTTCCTAACAAAATCAAGCTATATCAGTCCTTGTACAGGAATGAGGTAAGGTTGGTTTTAGAGGAAATGTACCTACATTAGCGTGAGTAGAGAATGGGAAAATATTTATGTAAAACTACCTTCACTTAACACTGCCGGGGGTTGAACTCAAATCTCCTCGTTACTGGTAACCCAGATTACACCAGCCTGATGTTTAGTCTGCGTGTCCACCGATGTGGGCTATGTACAGTGTACATTATACATCTATATTTTTTATATTCAAGCACCTCCACTGGAGTGACATTACCCTGGTCACAGGACGAACCTAGATAGTTAATTGGTAAGAAAATTTACGCACTTTGACAAAGATGTTGTGTCCGATTCCCTTATCCAGGAGTTATTTTTCAGCATACATTCTAACTGTAGAAAAGGGATACATCCAAACTTACGCCCCAGGGGGATTATGGCATGTCAACTCCCAGGGTAAGTAGGGCCGGGGAGGGGGTAGCATTGTATCCTCTTTCTTCTCCCCAAGACCAAAAATAATTTTTATTAAATGCTAAAAATAAAAATTATAAAAATAGATCAACTTAATATAAAGCACTGAAGATAGGTCGAATTTATAGGCTAAATTTTAAGACAAGTCTTAAAACTTGTCATTCAAAAGGTACTGTTATACAAATTAAATATTACCCCCAGACCAGCCTTGTGGTATCTTGATCAAAGTCCCAGGCTGCTGTCACCTAGAGGTCCTGGATTCTATTCACAACTGGTACCGGGGGGATTTTTATCACAAGGGGAATTATTCCGGTGGTCACCTTGGTTTGGTTAGTTAGGCTTAAGTTGGTTCTTTTCCGTCATATTCACTATCATCATCCCCCCATCTCACTGAGACATGGAAAGAGCCTCCACGAAAAGAATGTACAGTTAATATATTCGGGCGTCCCCTGGGCAAAGGTAGATTAGTACTGGCTAATCTTTTCCTAAACCAAGCTACAGATTGCTGTAGTTTAGACACGCCATTATTATTATTATTATTATTATTATTATTATTATTATTATTATTATTATTATTTCTCCTAATGTTATAATTGGTAAAAAGGACAAAACTAATAGCTTTTATGAAGGGTTTAAGAAGCCAATTTTTTTTAGGGGAGGTCCGATAGAAAATGTTACTATACCTTTAGCCAATAAAACTTTTTATACATAGGTATGGACGTTCTTAAGGGGGATCCGTCAAATTCTAGGGGAAGAATGGACCATCCCAGGTGTGCAACCGGGGGTGGGGTGGATATTGTGATATATCACCCCTCCGAAATTCCCCTTTCAGTAACCATTTCAAGGGAAAAAAGTAAAATGTAGAAAATATGTTTAAAGCTATCACAGTAGATAAAACATAAAATTTCAATTTATTTCTTATGTAAAATCAAAATCTAAGGGTTTATATCCATTCACTAAAATTTGATTTCATACCCCCACCCCCCCGAAAAAATTCCTGGCTACGCCCCTGAAACACCCCCCTTATTTTCTATACCATTGGCTTTGATACAATGGACCAGATTCATAGTCAATCGTAGTGCGCCTCAAGTGCAACTCGTGACACCTACATAGACTCGAATGGAATGGGACAGTTTTATATGCGAAACTGACCCATTCCATTCTAGTTTAGATAGTTGTCGTCATATATCTAGTATGGCGACGCAGTTAGGCGTACTAAATCTGACCATGAATCTGGATCATTGTATCCCCTCCACAATTGTTTCCAAGGTGCGCCACTGTCGGCTCCACAGACATCCCACATGACGTGATATTCGACTTGTCTCCCGCGTCGTTAAGTGTTTTTAATAAAACAAATAGGTGTGTGTTGCGGTAGGCGCCGACCGTGAAGTTAACATGAGAGCGGTGGTGTGAAATGAGCCGACTGAAGCCGAAAACAGCCGAGCACCGACAGAAACGGGGACCCCGTATAAACAAACACAGTTCAATTTTCACAGAAAGGGCCTCTCAGAAAATACAAGTTATTAGCTGTTTGGGCGTTTGGGGGCCCAACAAGGAGTGGTTGTCTCAGGCAAACTGCCTCATTTACCTCCGTATTCTCACCTTATAAGGGCGATCCTGGTTAAACACAAGGAATTAAAAAACCTTTTATTTTAAGACACTACAAATTATTAATAATGCGCTATTCCCCTTAAGAAGGTTGTGTTAATCGAGCACGAAGATATAATTCAAAAGTCTGGACAAGTATGCATCGTATAGGGCTCCCAGCCGTACTCTTTTAAGAGTATATGCTCTCTTTTTAAGGTGTTAAAACAGCGTACTCTTACTTTTAACTTATTGAAGTCAAATGTACTCTTTTTGAAATGACCAAATAAAAGAAATCAGATCATCTAACTTAGCCTGGGACCAGTAGTTTTACACAAGACTCCAGTAAATGAAACAGATTATGGGCCTTAGAAAGGTGAAGAGTGGTCCATATACACGAACACAAACCTTTATTGGCTAAAAGAAACATTTTCTAGTGAAATCACCCCCCCTAAAAAAAATTAGCTTAGCCCTTGATTATAGGATCCAGCTAAAGGTAATATAGTGGAGAGCAATGCCTACCGAACTTTGGATTGAAGATTAAATAAGAAGTTATATTTGCACCCACATAAAAATGTAATATAAATGGAACCCGCCTCGGTGGCGTAGTTGGCTAAAGCGCTAGTCGTGTTGAGCTCGACCGCCGAGGACGGGGAGATCGAGGTTCAAATCTCGGTCGGGTGAACTGGGGGTGGTTTTTCCTAAATGGTTTTCCACTCTCCCTCCACGCAAATGCGGGTTCACTTCCTCTAAATTAAACACTCCCAATTCCTAATCCATTAGCGTAATTAGTACTTAAGCGTATAGCCCGAACGGGTAGTAAGACGCGGTGCTAAATATTATTATTAATATAAATGGAAAAACAAAAATGATCCCCCGTCCCCCCTCTCATCGTCATTTTTAGAATATACTCTTTTCAAAGATCCGGATATCGTAGTCCTAGCGTCATCCCTTTTATAATCGGTGGGTGTCATCTCCTCGGTGACATCCTCAGCTCGTGGGAAGACGGGTATCGGGTATGACGTATGGTTCAGATGTCTTTAACCTTCCCTTTTCCTCGCACTTGATCATTTCTCGGTAGGAGTCTTCACTTAGTGCACTGTACACAAGGACGATGTCTCATTACAAGTTGATCAATATCATGTGCACAGCCATTCGTAATGGCGACTATCAGCAAAACAATTAGGAATCAACTGTACCTATCCGTAACGTGGTATTAGATCAGGACGTAGTTTTCAGCGATGTTTAAGTAGAGACACACGCGTAGAAGAGATACAAGTTGTCTCACATTAGCAAACAAAACAGCGATCTCCCTGTCTTTCAAACAAAACAGCTCTATTCGTGCAAAACAGTATTGGGGTTTTAGTTGCATTTATTTTATAACTGTAAAATAACTGTCGAGTTGATTTGACATTCACATTAAATATTAAGGTTGGGTGCTAGTGAGCGCCAGTTTAGTGCATTAATTTTGCAGTTTTTATAGCATAAAATTTTTTTGGCAAAAATAGATCAAATATTTCTTCTATAGAAACATAGAGTTTAGCTTTCTGCACATGCTAATCTCAACAGTTCTTGAATATCTCTCATGAGCATAGCGGCATTTGGTGACAAACTTTTTAAATGCAGAGAAAAAGTTGTCACTAAATTCCAGGACACCCTTGATAGATATTAAAGAACTGTTGAGATTAGCATGTGCAGAAAACTAAACTCTATGATTCTATAGAAGAAATATTTTATTTATTTTGGCCAAATAAATGTTTATGCTATAAAAGCTTCGAAAATACTGCCCTTAACTCACGCTCACTAGCACTCCATCTTAAGTTCTGATAACACAAACCCTTTTCGAAAGGAATTTTATTTTTATTGGTGATACTATTCCCAGAACAAGGATGAAAACAATGATCCTGTGAATGAATGCATGTCGTATTTTTTTGTGGTAGCTACATCTCTGAGTATTTCGTGACAGTTGACGCGATTGTTTCAGTACAAGTTTATCTACCGTATCAAGTATGGTAACATCACCCGTGAGTAAAGGATCGGCTTCATAACTATTATGAGAATGACGGTTAGGTCACCTCATGATTCCATAGCTCCCACATAGAAAGTAGCTCTTCAATCAAGTACCCTCTCATAGGAACCGGTCTAAGTGACATGACAGTTTATTTATAGGCGAGAATAGAACGACACTTGGCCATTTCAATTCCCGGGGCTATTGACATCAAGAACCTCATCCAATAGTCACCCACACGGTTGGTCGCGTGGCTCAAGGCGTCATTCTTGCAGTAAATTGTCTGCGATGGTAGAGATCAAGGTTCAAATCTCTGCTTGGTGCATTGGAAACCGGCTTTACCGTATTGTGGGAATATCACTGTGATTTTTACCAACATGCCGACGTAGGTGCACTTTCTTTAAAAACCACCTCCTTATCCCCTGTCCCTTATATTAAATTGTTAATAACATTGAATGGTTGTATCAGCATCGGTGGGCACGCGGATTAGGACGTCAAGGTATTCCTGTATGGTTCGTCGCTAACAGGAAGTTGAAGTTCAGATTACAGCCGGATGTATTGAAGACCTTTTTTTTCATAAACGGTTTGCCACTCTTTATTCACAAAAATACGGGTATATTCCTTATAAAACTCTAACTTCCTCGTTCTTATCTCCTTAATGTAATTAAATACGGATAGCTTGGATGGGTAGTATGACGTGGAGCAACAAAAATAACTCATTGCCGAATATATTTCTTCTACCCAGTACCGACAAATAAAATTCAATATTTTAAATATTTAAAATATTTTTTTTAAATCTATCTCGTGACCCCCTTTTTTTTAGTTTTCAAACATCCGGAGGACAGCCTCCTCCCGTCTTCAAGGTCAGTAGTGTGACGAGGTAGGGACTACATACAATACGACCTTAAAGGTCGCCAAGTTGGGGCCAGTCGGCGCCCGGAATACAGATGTCATTGTTTCGTTGTGAAGATGTCATTAGCGGTGCAGTCAACATGATAAACATGCTACCTGTGGCCACATAGTCTAAGGTGTCAGTCTCATCATATACAGTGATGGAGCAATCGAGGTTCAGATCTTTTCTGGTTGCACCAACGTTTGAGATTTTTCACACACAATATTTGAACGTAATGTTTATTCTTCCCCCACGCTACTGCGAAGGAGTTTCCTCTAAAAATCTATAAAGGGTTGTAAATAATTATTTTGTTACTAAAACTGGTGGGCACGTGGACTAAGGTGTCAGTTCATAGCCACCGCTAGCTCTTAATTATTAAGGAGGTCAAAACTATCATATTTTCAATTTAAACTAGATAATAAACAAAATTATTTCGTATCAAATGAATATCACGAATAGTTTGGTAGCGGAATTAATTCTGCAAGTCAAATAAATGAGTTACCTAAGTCATTTGTGCATTGCTTCAAAAGTGGATTTTCAATATTCTTATATGTCAGTTCTATGTCTCTTTTACGGTACTAAGAATGTCCCGTTTGAGCAGATTACTGGGCTGGTTTGCTTTAGGTTGTTAATTTGTAATTATTGTACTGATATTATAATAAGACGTCCGTGATTAAACACGCCCAACTAATGTGGTACTTTTATAAATAAATAAATTATTTAAGAAATAATCACTGTTCTCAAATTTGGTGACGTTCTACGCACATACAGATTAAGGTGTCCATCTTGTTTGTTTCTGACATACTTTCTCTTATTATTTTAAGGTGGTTTGAGTTATTTTAGCACCCTAACTACCCGTTCGGTTTATACGCTTATGTACTAATTACGCTGATGGGTTTAGTGATTAGGAAGATTATATTTAGAGGAGTTTACCCGCATTTGCGTGGAAGGAGAATGGAAAACAATTTTGGAAAAAACCTCAGTACACCCACCAGATATTCGAACCTCAATCTCCCAGTCATAGGTAGTCTAGTCTACTACGAGAGTAGCGCATCAGACCATGCGACCACCGAAGCGGGTGGTTTGAATTTTATGTAAACAAGTTCGGAACCATACTTGTTCCCCAGTGTGTATAGCCCAGATTGGTAGAAAGACGCGTTGTAGAAAATCACCTGCCAAAATAATTTAATTTTTGTTGAAGTAGAGCTAAAAAGCGCGCGCGCGCGTGTACACATATGTATTATATATTATAGAATTTTATAATTGAATAAATGTTTTTGTAATCGATATTACTTTTGAAAGACATGACCTTGGGAGGTTTAATTAATGTAGAGGGAGCGGAGGTTTGTTGGATGTGATTATTTACTTAATTTATCAGCCTATTTGAAATAAGGTATATGTTGGCGCACACCGCCATGTTTTATTTTCATCCTGGTAGTCCCGCAAGATAACACGTGCAACACTAAACCCAACTCAAATAGGTTGGAATAACTATTTACAATTGAATTATAAAGTTACTTGCAGTAGCATCCGTTCGAGGTAGTTACAGCCCGCGATGGCGTCACCAGATCTTGTTAGATACACAAAGAACTAGAATTCCGCCATATCTCTCGTTCTGTAAACAACAATATGCAAGTATAAACCTCCAATATATCCTCCCCACCCCTCCCCCCATCTAAAACACAACCCATGCTGATTTAATTTACAGCCGCTGATTTGAGTCAGTGTTTGCGCTGACGTGCAGCTCATAATGCTATCCTGCAATAATTCTTGTTGACTTTTTTGTAAACTTGACTTTAAAACTGGGCAATGTTTGAAGATGCAGACAAGCGCGGGCCAAAAACTCCAATATCATTGGCTTAACCTCTATAGAAATTATTTTACAAATCTAATGAGCACTTTCTGAACCGACTGGTAATATCAGTACACAACTTACAAACTAAAATAAGTCTTAAATATACGAAACACTTAGTGCCATACCCGTTTATTAATCACTGTGGAGGTTGAGCTCCCATTCTACCAATTAAGGCAGTTATATATTTTTCGGCCAAGCCAGGAATCGAACACTGGGACACTGCAGTGTGTGGCCTGATCACAATGTTTAGAGTACACAGTGTCGGGCGCGTGTATCTAACTCTGCCGACTACCAACATCAGACAGCCTTAAATTCATAGCTAGCGGTATAACTATGGTGATAATATAGGCTGGTGATCACACTTTCTAAATGTCAAACTCATTTAATCTTGCTAACCAGTGATGGGGACGTAGAGGTTTGAATCTCAGCCAGGTGTACTAAGGGTGTTTAATCCACTCTCTACCTCCATGCAAATGCGGCTACATATCTCTTAAAGTTCTACCTTCCTCATTCCTAACACGTTATTGTAATTATATGTATGCACATAGCTCAAAAAAGGTTTGGGTAGGCAAGGAAATCCCAAGTGCTGGAAGCAAGGCGCTAAACTTAAAACAACGACACTTAAGTCCTAGTCAACAAACTCCGTTTCTTTAATGTCTCTGGCTCGTAGAAGTTTGATCAACTTTGCCTTTCCAAGGTGTACCGCCATGGATTACAAATCACAGGTAAACAAAAAAAAAAATGAGCTGCGTATAGAAATAAAATCACCAAGGCTAGCAAATACATTTTTGTCGTCGTTTTCTAAATGTAGTCTATCTTCATTTTTAATGCTTCTAGCAATCATTCATAAAAAAAAGTTCACTAATTAAAGGTTATCAATATTTTAGCAAAAGAAACAAACTAAATATTAAAATGTTGATTATACCTAGGTATTTACTTCGCTTAAAATGAGTCAATAAAGTATTTTACTTTCTTAGAGGTTGACATGATATCATGTGATAAAATATGGACTCTCAAAGAAAGAATAAAATATTTAAATATTGAAAAGTGACACCTGAACACGAGAATACATTTCCCATCTTTTATTTTCTCTCAAACCCTTGGAAAGAGAAAGTTTTGTGATCGTCAAAAGTAGAACTCGAGATTTTAATGGATAGCTGAATGTTGTTTAGTGACCCTCTGAACCAGAAAAAAGTTGTTTTCGTGATGACGTCTGTCTGTCTATATATCAGACTAGAGCCTGAAACACTTTTACTGATCTGGCTAAAACTTGGTATCTAGGGTTTTCATACGGTTACCCAGAGGAGTTTTGAAATTTTATGTCTAACTATAAAAAGATTTTCTCGAAATCCACTCTAACAATCTTAATTAAAATTCATATCTAGGCAATGTTTAACATTACAAACAAAATGGCGCGTCTCATTTTCTCGGGGAAATGATTTAAAGAATACTTTACATTAGCGGATATCTCCAATTATTATCATATCTCCGCAAATATTTAAGATATAAAATAACATAGGGTCTATAATCAAAAAGTTGTAGGACTATTAAAAAAACCTTTTATTTGAAATACATTTTTATAAAACTAACATTTTCCGAGCTATAAGTAAATATATATTTAAAAGGGAGGTCTGGGGAATGGGGGAGTTGATTGTCATGTTCTTTGGTGAGCAGTGGTGCTCCTTTTTTTCTTAATATGTTTCTATAACTGTGTGTATTATTTAATTTATGATCTTTGATCTAATGTTACACTCTTTTTTCCATTCTGTTTCTGTAACAATGTATATTCATTCGTTTCAATTATCTTACGAGTTGTAAGTAAATGTCTCAATTTTTTTTATAAAGGAGTGAGAAATTCTTGAATGGTACATATTATACATTATATATATATACATATATGAATACGCTTATGTGAATGGAAGCTATTTGTATCAAATGAAAATGCCATTATATTGAATAATGAGATAGCATAGTGATTTTATTTGTGAATGACAATTCTGAAATTCAAAACAACTAAAATAATCCTAGACAATCTTGGAATTTTATATTGTGACCTTGTTGAAATAAATAAAAACTATTTGTGTGAGTTTATATTTGTGTTTCTAACCATTTACTTTGATGTTAGAACTGAGACCTTTCGCGTAAAACGTCATTGGAAATGTGCTAATTCTATCTTTTAAAACTGTTTTTGAACTAAAAAAACTTAAAATGTAAATATTTGAAATCTTATTGAAAATACATTTCACCCCCTTTTTGGTATGAGAATTATTTTAAAATAACAAATCTCTTATTCTCAAATAGTCTGGAATTTATCCCCTCGAATCGGCAGAGATATTGGCCGCTCCCTACAAGCCTGGCAACCAGACACACATGCATTGCTTACCAACTGCATACACACAAGGGGCACAACAGTCCTCCTTACATTCTACAGCCAGTGAAGAATTATATCTATTTTAAATATCAAGTACCAACATCGGTGGACACGTGGTCTAAGCGTAAAGCTCATTTAATATAGTTTACCAATGACGAGTAGTTTGAGGTTTTAATCCCTGCCTGGTGCATTGAAGGTGATTTATCCTAAATGGTTTCCCAGTCTCCATTCACGCAAATGTGGGTATATTTTAGTCTAAAATTCTACATATCTCATCATTACCTCACTAGCGTGATAAATACACGCGTAAAACCCGAATGGATACAAAGTCACGGAGAATAAAATAATACAAGCTTAAATTTATTAACAATAGTTTTAATTTGACAAAGCCATGACTGGTTTTTCTAACTACTTAGGGATAAGGAAGGTTATATTTAGATGACGTGTACCCGCATTTGCGTGGAGAAAGAGTGGAAAACCATTTTGTAAAATCATTCTCAGTATAACCAACCGACTAATATTTGAACCTCAATCTCCCCGTCATCAGTAGTATAGTCCAATACGAGAGTAGCGCGTTAGACCGAGGCGGATGATAAAGAATCGTCAAATGATTTTGAATTTTATGTATTGACCATAACAACCAATTACTTTATTTGTTTAAGGATGGCTAATTCTGGTTTTTCAAACCCTTCACCTTGATTACAGAACTGCAATAAGTTGCTTAGTATGTTATTGTAAACAAAATAATTTTATATTTTAATATATTTTTTAATATGTTGAGCTCAAAATTTAAGATTGTTTAGGGTTTATATCTCTGTTGCTGTCTTTCAACTTCACTTTGACGTAAACTATATGTTGAGATAACGAACCGCTATTTAAATATAACGAGCCAGTTGAACGTCTGCAAAGAATTTCAACGAAGAAGAAGAAGACGTCCCTCTTCACTTTATAAACAATATAATATTATGTCAGCTTTTAAACTATGTTTCAAGCTCATTTTAAATAAGATCTAAACCAAACTCTACGATAAAATAGTCTATGGTGTCAATCTGTCAATATATTATACCACATTTGACGAGGAGACCGGGGTTCGAATCCCAGCCGGGTGTTCTGAGGGAGGTTTTACTAAATTGTTTCCCACTATCCTTCCATTAAAATGTGGGTACAATTCTTCTAAATTAAACCTTCCTCATCCCTAGTACAATAGTGTAATTAATAAATATAGGGAAAACATGCACAGGTAGTAAGAGGCGCTGATAACAGCAAACATGTTTACAAAAATAAAGTTCATCGGCTGAAGCGCGCCACTGATATCGTATTTTGGTAGAAATTCCTTAATACAACAAGGCCCAGGTTGTTTACATGTCATACTTGTATTATAAAATTTATATATATGTTTAACAGTACATAAACATGTTTTGAGCTGAAATGGTAACTAAAAATCCGGGAATGTTTTAACTATATTTAGAATATGAAGTGCGTGTTTTGAAGAGTTTCTTAAAACATGTTTTACAGAAAATATTATTATTAATGACTAATGTGTAGTTTAAATAAATAATAATTATGTTTGGTAACAAACTATTCAATGGTGGGTATTTCTGAATAATCCATCGTTATAATAATTATATAATTTTTAAAATATTTAAACTTTTTGGGTAAATTTAAAAACTTTTAAGAACATATTTGATACCTATTTCACCTTTTACTTTCTCTCTATCTTACAGGTAGAGAAAGTATGGTGATCGTCAAAAAAATCGAACTCGAGATTTTGATGAATTTT
>CABFWO010002260.1:8109-26282 GCA_902155825.1 Timema genevievae
GGGGGATCAGTGGCATAGCCTTTTTTAAGTTATATAAGAGAAGATATTTTATATTTTATCACCGCATCTTACTATCTGCTCAGTCTATACGCTTATGTACTAACTACGCTAATGGGTTAGGGGTGGGGGAGGTTAAATTTAGAAGAAATATACCTGTATTTGCGTGGGGGAAGAGTGGAAAACCATTTATAAAAAAAACAGGCTCATTACACCCGACAGAGATTCAAACCTTGATCTCCCAATCACCGGCAGTCCAGTCTACTGCGAGAGTAGCGCATGTGACCAAGCGGCCACCGAAACGGGTGGAAGAATAGTCTAAGAGTAAATGCACTTTATTTAGTATGGAAAGAAGAGAAAAAACCCAGGAAAGATATCATCTATGAGCCCTAATGTTCCTGAAGATATCATCTAAGAGCCCTAATGTTCCTGACTGAGATCCGAACCCTGACCTACCATCCATAAGTGACCAATGCTTTGCGAGCAAA
This sequence comes from Timema genevievae, assembly GCA_902155825.1. Taxonomy (NCBI): domain Eukaryota; kingdom Metazoa; phylum Arthropoda; class Insecta; order Phasmatodea; family Timematidae; genus Timema; species Timema genevievae. Next base: position 8,595 of record CABFWO010002260.1, read on the forward strand.
AACGCGTTAAGACAGCTCGACCAGTACTAATCTAAGTGAGGTAGGATGACGAGGGTGGAACGTCTTCTGAGCTCCGGGGATGGGTTAGCCATAATTCCAGCGTGTGAAGGTCAGGTACGGTAGCCGTGCGACCAATCTAACGGTCGTTTAAGACTACCAAGAAACCTATTCTGTGAAGCTGATAGTTCTTATATCCCCGTGAATAGCGGTCGACTAACCCGGTTATCCGTTTGTTTTTAAAAAAAACTCCCCTACGTCAGCCCGCAAGAGAGCTATACTAACGGCGCGGCCGTCGTATGTTGGCGAAGATCGTGACAACACTTGCAGATAGATGGTGTCACGTGGTCAGCACAACGAGCCGTTAATATCAATTTTCTAGACCGGAGCCACTACATCTTTATTCGAGACCCGCTCCTGTGGCCACGTGGTCTAACGCGCTACTCTCGCAGTAGACTAGACTGCCGATGACGGGGATATCAAGGTTCAAATATAGGTCGGCTCTACTAAGGGTGGCTTTCCCTAAATGGTTTTCCACTCTCACCCTCACGAAAATGCGGGTACATTTCCTTTACATATAACCTTCCTAATCCCTAAAACCATTAGTATAATTAGTACACAAGTATATAGCCCAAACGGGTAGTAAGACGCGGTGCTAAAAAAAACTAACTTGTCCTCACGAGGCCTGAGTTTGACCCCGTTACAGACACATTGCTTCACAGAAAATTCTGGAAGCGCGGGGGATCGAACACGGGACCCCTGACCACCAGACCACAGAGGCAGTCATTCTTGGTGATCGCATATCCAAAATATTGGTTAATCGTGTATCTAACATCTCTGTTCATTGTTTGGTCTATATCCGGGTTAATCGAACACTGATATCCCGGTTAATCGGTCATGAGACAAACTATAAGAGCGTGGGAAACAAAACACACACATACACACATATACACACATACATATATATATATACATACACACATACACATGCACACACATATACATACACACACATATACACATATATATATACACATACACACATACACATGCACACATATATACATACACATATACACATACACACATATATACATATACACATACACACATACATATATATATATACATATACACACATATATACTTATATACACATACAAACATATACATATATACACATACACACATATACACACATACACATATACACATACACATATATACACACATACACATGATAGTCCTACAACTTGTTCATTAATTTTGACTGTCCACGAGGATTCTGTACTAAGCCAGACCTTGTCCTACTACTCTAGCGGATATATCCTCCCCCTGTGGAGAGATAACCCCCTATTAATCCCCTCCTCAGATTCCCCCGGCAATCAAAACAGGGATCGTATGCTAATCCTCCCCCTCCCCTTGTAATCGATACCAGGGACTATTCTCCATCTCACTCTCCGTGTGAGTGTAATTGTTACTGGCTGGTTCTACATTTCCCCCCACCGAGGATATATATGTATATATGTAGCCATTTCCTTACCCCCCCCCTTTTCCCTCCTTCCTTTCACCATAAAATTAAATAATTTCTCCCCCCCCTCCACTCTCCAAGTACCTTAACCTATTTTTATAGGTTTGCAAGCCCCGGCTGAAAATGCGAGTTTTCAGAGGATTTCCCGTCCGTTTCGAGAAATTCTTACAAAACACGCGATAAGGTAATCTATTATCAGTTAGAGCTGGCTAGATGAGGACCGGGGGCGGGGGGGTTGATTAGGTGTATCAAGGGGTGAGGGGGGGTAAGTTAATAATCTCGGACCTAAGAGAACAAACCGGTTCCTGACACATCCATAATCATTTTTACTTTATTATTTCCGTTTTAAACGTTAAAGTGTATCTCTTTGACAGAGATAAATTCTTACTAGTGGTTTTTGTCTGTGCAGTTACTGTGATTCGGAGAATATTTATGGTCACGATGGAATGGTGGTGTGCCCAGAAATGGGGTTACGATTAAATAATATCCGTCGATAAAACAAAAGTAGTGATAAAAATAATACACAAATTAAAATAAATATGTATGGATCAATAACTGTTTGATAAATACCTTATTTTGGATTGTTGAACGGGCACTTTCTAAGCTTAGGTATATTTTAATAATTTTTTTGAGCAGTAGACCCCACTCCCTCCATGCTTAGCTATAGTCTTAAAGCGTCTCTTTTGTTTTTAAGTTGAAATATCTCCTATAATTTATCCTTTGATTTCAAGTTGATATTTTTCCTGGTTGATCAAGCTACACACAAAACTATATAATATCATATTAAATAGTACATTTTATAATTCATCAACAATAGCCGTTGTTAGCATGGTTTAAGATGTCAGTCTTCCAATAGGTATCAAATAGTGTTTTTTTTATAGAAAAATACATACGTCGTTTGAACTAGGTTCAAAGAATATACCTGATGAATTTCGTTAAAATTGATTAAAAATCTTTGCAGTAATCACGGAAAAAAGATTTATACAAATAAAATTGCAGAATGGTCGAATTAAAACAGGACCATGCTCCACTCAGTCAATAAATATATGGCTTACAAACCAACCTAGCTTAACAGCATCACAAATCTAAATATTACCATACTGGTACCGTTTTCCTACTTGATAGGCTGAAAAATCAACGTTTAACTCACCTTTCTATATAAAATTACTATATTATCTATATGTCGGATGTGAAGAAATTATAAATATTATACTGCTAAGTTACTTGAATAATATATTTCCATATGTTAACATAGTATGTAGATAAATGGGGATTGGAGCCCTATGATTTAAACATTTGTGTATAAAGGGACTGTGACATTATTTTGTGTTTATAAATACAAATCTATCACTGTGAATAAATATGCTGAGCAATGAAACAGTTATTTGATTTCACTAAAATAAACGGCATACATTCTGGACGATGAATAAAATGATCTACATTATTCACATCGTGTAAATAGGGTTTTATTGACAAGTGCGTTCCATTGAACGTCGGGTATGTCCCAGTTAGCGACCTAACAACTGTTCGAACTCTCCCGAACAAAATCATGATTATGTTTGTTTCGTTACAGAACAATATATCATATGTGTATTTAAAATGAATCATTTGTGTTTGTTTCAAAATGAATAATTTGTGTTCACTAACATATCTGGTTTTATTTGGCTTGTATTCAATTATACTCTACGAGACACACACACACACACACACACACACACACACACACATACATATACAAATAGAGGAAAATTATCTACACGTGTTGCTTAAGGTGGGCTATAAAATTTTAAAGGATATAGTACGGCTTTTAACAAAAAAACTGGCAGTTCTGTGAACAGTAGACCTCATTCCCTCCGTGTTACTGTCGTTACTACAGTCTTAATATTTCTCTTTGTATATCATTTTGAAATATCTCTTGTTATTTCTCCTTAGTGATCAAGTTAGATAGAAAACAAATGAGTACTATATCCAACAGTACAATATGTGCATAGAGAGTAACCGGTGTCCATTCGGTTTGAGACGTCAGTCTCACAATGTTTGTCGAATTTTACAAAAATACACCCTACGTACTCTATCCATTGCTTAGCAATTTAGATTTAAATCCTTTGAGACGAGCCATATTGAAAGTGATAAGCAGATTGAAAATCTCACTACGCTCTGTCAATTAATGTGCAGGGTTTAAATAGGCCCACCCTCCCAGAAAGGTGATTGAACAAAGGCATAAGTCACATTTTAGTCTGGATATTTTGGGGTGTGTTGGAGTTTTAATCCCAGTCAAGTACAGTATAATGAGGTGTTTTTTTCTCAAACAGTTTTTCAATCGTCTTTAGCTCAAATGTGATTACATTTCCTATAAATTATACCCTTTTCATTTCTAATACTTTAATATAAACATTAGTATAATCTAGACATGTATTATGATAGGATTCAATAATTGAGAAAAATGATTGTGTGTGAACAACTAGTTTTTAAATAATTTATTTATGATTCGCAATAAAAAACTAAGTAAAATAAAATTATTTTTCATGTAACAAAAAGAGGCGAGAAGGCTAGCTTTAAAATTTATCACTTTTACCCAATCATTTTAATGGTTAGAGGAATATATATACCTTCATTTTTATTAATGGTGTCATTAATTTATTACAGTTTAATAGTGCAGTTGTTGATCAAGTGATGTTATATATATTTATAATGTTTTTCTTCCTTACAGGAAAGAATTGATCACGTGCGTTTACTGCCAGATTGATTTACAGGTAACATCTTGGAATTTATATTATATTTTATTATTTTTAAGTTAACATACTCAGATTAAGAATTTTAAAAATGATAGATCTAGTTAATTTTAATTTAATGTTTTGTATCACACATTCATATAAACTAAAAATAAATTATACATGCTAAAGTCTTAAAAGAAACATTGTATTACGTCATGCACAGTTATCATGGTATTACTTTTAATATTTAAAACTTACCCAATAATCAGACACAGGGAAAAAAACAAGAGAATCAACAAAGAACGCCTAGGCGTAGCAATTTTAAAATTCTCCTTTGAGTAAGTGTAAAATAATAATTAATGTTTTCAGAGGAAGGCACGGAATAGTATTAAATAAATTGTACGAACATTAGGTATTTTTTTTAGCACCGAGTCTTATTACCCGTTCAGGTTATAGGCCTAAATATTTTCCTTATATATAACGGAAGAAATCTAGAAAAATTTCTATCAATATCAATATTTTATATTCAAAAATATGAGTTTTGAACAAGCACATTTGTTACTAGATATCGCATTAATCATCACATTATACTTGCGTTAGTTAATATCGGTAAATAATAAATACCAAGATCATAAGAGTACAAGGGAAAAAGGAGGAAAGCCCAATTGTAACTCAAAGATCAGTTAGTGCTGCCATCTGTTAGACAATCATTATTATTATTATTATTATTATTATTATTATTATTATTATTACTATCACCGCGTCTTACTACTCGTTCGGGTAGTACGCACTTACGCTAATGTGTAATGGTAGGGTGATTGTGAGATGAAATGGAGGACCTACAGTTTAACGTAGGATCCGAACCACGGTGGAGGTCTGGTATTCCACACATTCACAAGTTGTGATTAATACACGTCTTGTCAGAGGTGAGGGAAGGGGTTTGGCAATCAGATAAATCTGTGCCGGGACCAAGGATTGAACCCCGGACCCTCAGCACAGAAATCTGACACCTTACCCCTAGACCACCAGGTCACCTAAAGAATATTATATTTGGCTATAACCGTACTTGATAACTATAGTATATTGGCTGTTTAAAACACCCTTGCACTGAGGTATCCGTAAAAAAATCAATAAAAAAACACGTTTACAGTATTCCTTATTTAAGGGATAAAAGGGGTGGGGGTTAAGGGTCAAAGGGCAAGTCACTGCCGAGTGCGGCAAACAATCTGACAGATCTATCCGTGACATTGACAGGATGATTACCCAGAACACAACACAGCCAAGTGAGCAACAAAAGACGACAGACATGCATTCTACGGGATATCTTGGTTTGGGTATCAGCATTCCATGGCCGGTTAAACGTGACACACGATTAACAGGGGTTAGGCAAGAGGCGAACGGGAATATGTGTCTTAAAGTGCGGCTTTATGTCTTCTTTATTTGACAACAGCGAAATTATAATCGACTTTCAAAATAAACAATATCTCATTTTTGTTATATGTTTCAAAAAAATTAAAAGCTTTTTATAAAAGAAAACACAGAAAAGTGTGTGACGATCATTAATTTGGTTCAAACTGTGTTACCTGACGTTATTCTCCCCCACTTTCCTCTCCCCATTTGACCCCATCATACATGTCAGTGTCATGCCGTGCTGCCAGGCTAAGCAGAGCTTGTTAAAACTATACCTGTGATATGATAAACATACTGATGACGCTTTATTAAAGGAATTAGGGAAGGCAGAATATAACATAAATCTACCCGCATTTGCGTGGAGGGTGAGAGAAAAAACCATTGATGAAAAACTACCCTTAATACACTCAGACCAGTAGTTTTAACCCCTACCTCTACACCATGACTTCTTGGAGAAAGAAAGTATCATGATCCTCAAAAATAGAAATCGATGGATATCGACGTTTCATGACTCAATGAAGCCAGATCTTTTTTTTTTACAATGTCGTCTGTCTGTCTTTTCATCTGTATGTCTGTGTATCTGTATGTTTGTCTGTATGTCTGTCTGTATATCTGTCTGTGCATTTGTAGGTATGTCTATGCGTCTGCATGTATGTCTGTTTGTGCATCTGTAGGTTTGTATGTTCGTATGTCTGTAGGTCTGTATGTTCGTATGTATGTTTGTATGTATGTATGTCTGTATATATGTCTGTACATCTGTAGGTCTGTATGTATGTCTGTCTGTCTGTTACTGGGACTAGAACCGAAGCCATGATACAGATCGGGCTATAACTTGATATTTAGGGTTTTATTAATGTTACCAGAGGGGTTTTGGAATTAGCAAGATAGGCCTAAAATTAAAGTTAGATTACTAATGGACGACAGGAGTGAATATCGCTTTTCTCAAAATAGATTCTAATGATTTTGATTAAAACTTATCTCCAGGCACTGATTAACCCTACAAACAAAATGGTGAATTTCATTTTCCCATAGAAAAGACTTTTAGAATGATTTACATTGGCGGAAAAATCGTCATTTTTGATCACATCTCCGAAACTCTTTGAGATATAAAATAACTTATCGTTGCGAAGTTGAATGACTTTAAAAAATAAACAACCTTTATTTGATTATTTTTTTATAAAATCTATATTTTCCTAGTTATGGGCAAACATATTTTATTTAGATAGAGATTTGGAAATGGGTTTTGAAAACGCACATAACAAGTAATATGTTTCGGTGACAATTTATATTATTTCATATATATGTTCTTTGGTGAAACACGATATTATTTTATCCCCATTGTGTTTCCATAACAATGTATATTATTTCGTTTCGCTTATCTTTAGAATTATAATTATAATTTAGATAAAGGAGAAAGTAGGTCTGTGTATTGCGACGATTTTATTTTGGCCAAAAGTAGGTCGTGGCCTACTAGAGATGCGTGTGGCATCACGGACAGACCGAGGGGGAAGTTTCCTCGAGGGGACAAAGGGGGGAGGATTGTCTTTAGCCAGACTCGACACAATAAAGCTTGATTGTTTGTAGTTATTATTCTTCCCGCTCGGCGACAAACTGCGCCACTCACGACGGAGTCGTCCCGGAGAGGGACAGGGGGTGAAGGGGTGGAGGGGCATCTTTTAATCCTATTTTACAATTTTCGAATGGTTGGCTGTATAGTTCACATGGCTAGCTGTATAGTTAACATGGCTAGCAGTATAGTTAACATGGTTAACTGTTTAGTTCACATGGATAGCTGTATAGTTCACACGGCTAACTGTATAGTTCACATGGCTAGCTGTATAGTTCACATGGCTAGCTGTATAGTTAACATGGCTAACTGTTTAGTTCACATGGATAGCTGTATAGTTCACACGGCTAACTGTATAGTTCACATGGCTAGCTGTATTGTTCACATGGCTAACTCTATTGTTCACATGACTAACTGTTTAGTTCACATGGCTAACTTTTAGTTCACATGGCTAACTGTATAGTTCACATGGCTAGCTGTATAGTTCACATGGCTAACTCTATTGTTCACATGACTAACTGTTTAGTTCACATGGCTAACTTTTAGTTCACATGGCTAACTGTATAGTTCACATGACTAACTGTATAGTTCACATGGCTAACTGTACAGCTAGTATGGACAGTTGGTAATAAACTAGAAGTATGATTTATGACTAAGCAGAATGTACGAATAAATTAACCACTCCTTTGAAACATTTGTTAAATTTTGTATATTTAGACACATAAGTTGTTTTTAGTTTGAAAATTAAGGTTAAGGAGTCTATTATACCGAGATACCATATTTATAGTGAACTCCGAATATATCTTACTACGCCTGTTTCGACGCCAGGTAAAATACTGTTGGTTGATGGAGCGCATGAGATATATTCGGTCCGCTCCTCTGAAGAAACGATTCACTTCCTGGTTCCTAGCATAATCTAGGACCAAGGATGTGTAAAGGCGCTGTTATTAATTTGTAGTGACAGGGACGTGGTGGGTGGGGGGCGTGGTTAAAAGGGAGGGGCTCTAGGTAGAGTGTCCTCAGCCCTCCAGAAACTCGTGCAGTCGGGAAGGCGAAGGTAGTGTAATTATAGCGTCGGTCCCTCCTGTCAAGATGATGAATAATATCCTGGAGCCGACGCCATATTGGACGGTCGAGTCAGCCTGGGCCAGCCTCTGTAATTAATGGGGGCTTCTAGTGATGGCTGCCTGGCAGGATAATTAAATACGTCTCTTAATTAGATGGGATTTCAATGAGAGCTGAAAATGGGAGGGAAGTAAACATCTGTACCACCTCTTGAATGAATGAAATATGATCAATGAGTTGAGGGTGATTTATTACTGATACTTAAGGGTTCTACCTGATTGAAGGGAAATTATCCTAACAATGAGGTATGTATTATGGCGATGACAGTTCTGAAGCTTCCAAACCACTAAAACAATCCTCAACTATCTCAGAATGTTCTGTTGTGACCGTCACACTGCTGTATTTCTTATGGTGATGTCAGTTCTGAAGCTTCCAAACCACTAAAACAATCCTCAACTAGCTCAGAATGTTCTGTTGTGACCCTCACACTGCTGTATTTATTATGGTAATGACAGTTATGAAGCTTCCAAACCACTAAAACAATCCTCAACTATCTCAGAATGTTCTGTTGTGACCTTCACACTGTATTCCTTATGATAATGACAGTTCTGAAGCTTCCAAAACACTAAAACAATCCTCAACTATCTCAGAATGTTCTGTTGTGACCCTCACACTGCAATATATCTGATCATCTAAAACAGCTGTCCCCGCCTACTTTGTGTGATGAGATACCCCTATTATTATAAAGTACACTTTAACCGCCCCGAATAAAATACAAATCCAAGGACGTTATACAAATTGTATTCTTCTGCACGAAATCGCGTGTGGTTAGATTGGAGAAGGCTGGTAGCGCCGTGCTTAGCGAGCGATAGGCAACTTTCTCAACAGTTAAGCATGGCTGGTTGTTAGTTTAATGTTATTCAGGCGCTCAGGTTAAATTAGTCCCCTCATATCTGTTAATCCGAATCGCGATATTAATGTTTCTAAGATTGCTTAGCAGGTGTTTAAAGAGTTATCAGAGGATGGGATAATATTAGTAAATTCCTAATCACTCTTATACGGCTTCATTTAAAATGAATGAATATGACCCTATGCAAAGGGTTCGTGTTGTGCATTAACGATCCAAGCCTAGGGTTCGATTCCCTTATTCAGGTTGTTCATTTTTTGAATATATTTTTTTAAAGACCGCCTTTATGGTCTAGTGGTCATAGCTCCTGGCTACGTATTCAGAGGCTCCCAGTTCAATCCCCGACTCTTCCAAAAATTTTCTGTGAAGCAGTGTGTCTGTAACGAGGTCAAACTCAAGCTCGTGAACACAAATGAGGAGATATTTGAATAAAGAAATAGCAACTCTGGTTTAGAAAACTGAGATTAACGGCTGGAGGTTTCGTTGTGCTTACCACATGATACCACCTTCCTGCAATTGTTGGCACTATCTTCACTAGCGGCGGCGGTCGCTCGGTCGGTGTAGCTCGCTTGCAGGCTCACACTATGGAGATATTTTCAAAATATAAATTAATAGGTTTATTTAGCATCGCGTCTTACTACCCGTTCAGGCTATACGCTTATGTACTAATTATACCAATGGTTTTAGGGATTAGAGAGGTTATATTTATAGAAAGTGTACCCGCATTTGCATGGAGGGAGAGTGGCAAATCATGTTGAAAAAACCTCAATACACCCGACCAAAATTCTAACCTCAATCTCCCCATCATTGGCAGTCTAGTCTACTGTGAGAGTAGCGCGTTAGACCACGTGATCACCGAAGTGGATTAATTAATTGTTGAATTATTTTATAAATATCACAATATAATCATATTAATAAATTATTGTAGGTATCGTTGGTGGAGTAAGCCTGGAAGAGCGAGATGCCAAGTGGGAAAATATATTCTCGGTGACTTGATATTAGATGGGGTGTCAGGTGCGTCGCGACGCTGGTAGGGTTAGAACCGTGGAGACATTGTCGAGGGGGGTTAGAAACACGAGATTTACAGGTGCGGATTAACGCGTCCAACCTCTTCCCGGGCGTCTTCTGGCGAGATTTATAGGCGGTGTCGACGCTGCCGTGCCTAAACTCCCCGGAGATGTTAGGGGATAGTATTACAGCCGAGACGCCCGTCGCGGCGTCGAGAAGTGTCGTCGGGATGGGGAAGTTGGATACCATCGTGACGTCGTCTTGAGGTCGTGGGATCAGTATTCGTGTGAGAAGGGACGTCTTGAGTTTGCGGGATTAGGTTTCCAGTGGCGTCTCGTGGAGTGTTCCAAGGGGAAGCAGAGCTTGCTACAACTGTGCCTGTGATATGTTCTCCTACACTCTGTCCCCATTTGACCAATCATACAGAGACTCTGCTCTACACACCTCACATGGGAATGTATTCCCCTCAATAGCTGACCAATGAGTGCTCCACTGAGTGTTATGAAAGATTCGCAGGTACAGTTTAAACTAATGATGCTTACCCTGGCAACATTTCACGACACGCTACTGTAGGTTTCGCGAGATGAGTTGGCATAATTTTGAGAGTTTGGGATTATAGAGTGGGAAGGCGTGAAATCGAAGTTGTGGGATTAGGACTTGTGACGTGTGAGAACCTAAGCTTTAGACTGTGGGAAATAGGATTGGTGAGACGGAAGTGTTATCTAACTATCTTGGGATTATGATTAGTCAGGTGGCATTACGTCATCGTGGAGGGGTTTTAATAAGCGTTATTTCTGTCTCCATCGCCGCACAAATTCAAACATTATAGTTAATTTATCAACACCAGGTACATGATTTAACACTTAACCTGTTCCTATAAATAGATCAGCCAATTAATTTACGTATGGTTTGATTCAACCAATGCTCTTTCAGGCAAGTACGGGCTTATTCGCGACTTACCGACAGACTCGATTTATAGACAAAGCGAGGAAGTGCGAGCTTCGGGAAACCCCCACAGAAATGATCTATTCCTATAAGAGCAGGACAGACACCCCCCTCTCCCCCTGTTAGCAACCGTTCAGTCTCCTTGTCCACTAAGCCATGGGGGACTCAACTCCAGTGTGTTTGTGAGGCAATGTGTGTCTGAGGAAGTCCCAGGTGCACTCGCATTGGTACCTGACCTCCATACACGTCATGTCCTACACGTGTGAGGGATTCCTCTTAACCCCCCCTAGAGACAGGTGCATGATGGGTAATGGATTAACGTGGCCAAGTACCGCTGCGCTTGCCCGTGTTCTAGCAACAGGAACATCTGACGTCACGAAGATTAGTCTGGTTCCTGAGTTCTCCAGGTACAGTACCTGTGTTACTGTATATCTTACTAGTTCCCTAAGTACCCGTGTTACTGTATATTATCCTAGTTCCCTAAGTACCCGTGTTACTGTATATTATCCTAGTTCCCAAGGTATGTGTGTTACTGTATATTATCCTAGTTCCCTAGGTATCTCTGTTACTGTATATCCTCCTAGTTCCCTAAGTATCTGTGTTATTGTATATCTTATTAGTTCACCAAGTATATGCAGTTCTGCATTTCCTCTTAGTTCCCCACGTATTTGTGCTATTGTATATCCTCTCGGTTTCCAAGGCCAGGCTGTACATTTCACCATGTCTGGAGAAGGTTTACTTGCCTGAGGAGAAATTCAACTCGACGCGCCATGACGTCATTCAGATTACGTCACACTCGTCCTCAGTGAGCAGTTCAAGGGAGAGAGTGACAGGTATCAAACTTGTCAACCCTTGTCAGCGGGTTGTTGGCTGATTTGTTCGTAAGGGGGAGAATATGTTGAGGGAGGGTGTGTATATAGAGGAAGAGGGAGTGTATATAGAGGAAGAGGGAGTGTATATAGAGGAAGAGGGAGTGTATATAGAGGAAGAGGGAGTGTATATAGAGGACGAGGGAGTGTATATAGAGGAAGAGGGAGTGTATATAGAGGAAGAGGGAGTGTATATAGAGGACGAGGGAGTGTATATAGGTGTTTTATTGTACAGCCTCTTCTTAATAGCTGTTTGGGCTATCAGGGTATTCTTACTACTGTACTAAGTATGGGGTACTAAATTTTAAAGAAATGTACCCGCATTTACGTGGAGAAATAGGAAGGAAACCGTTTAGTAAAATAAAAGGTTACGGTACACCACACAGACTTTCTAGCTCATTTAGCTGAAAATGGAAATTTTTGAAACGAAATAATATACCTTTTTGCAGAAACACTCTACCAAAGACAATAAATAAATTAACTTACCCTGTTACAGAAACACATTAAAAAAAAAGTAGCATCTCTGTCTACTAAAGAGCATAAACAATCAATTTCCCATTTTTTAGACCTTAATTTTTTAAAAATACGATTATATTTGTTTATAACTCGAAAATTTTGGTTTTATTAAAATATTTTCCAATTATTTCTTATTATTTTTAATAGTCCTATTACTTTGCAACGATAAGTTATTTCGTATCTTGAACAGTTGCGGGTATAGTAAAAATAATTGGCGATATCTGTTTATGTAAAGTAACCTCTAAGTCATTTTCCCAGATAAATGAGATGCGCCATTTTGTTTGTGATGATAAACAGTGCATGGAGACGAATTTTAATAAAAAACAATTTTTTATATATTTTCCCCCTTAGGTAAACTACCCTTAGCTTTAAGGTTAGATATCTAACTCCAAAAACATCTCTCGGGAACCTTCTAAAAACCTTAGATGCCAAATTTTAACCTGGTCGGTAAAATGGTTTCGGCTCTGGACCAAGGTACAGACCAACAGCATCAAGAAAACAATTTTTTATTGTTTTTTTAGCACCGCGTCTTACTACCCGTTCGGGTTATACGCCTATGTACTAAGTACACTAATGGTTAGGGATTACGAAGGCTTGATTGAGAGAAAATGCACCAGCATTCACGCGGAGGTAGAGTGAAAAACATTTAGGAAAAAACCACTCTCAGTGCACTCGATCGGGATCGAACCCCAATCTCCCCGTCTTCAGCAGAGCCCGACATGAATGTAGCGAGTTAGACTACGCGGCCAATTTAGTTCAAAGGGTCAAGCAAAAAGTAAAAAAACAAGCTCAGTAGACCCGAATGGTATTTGAAACCTGGTCTCCTCGTCATCGGTAGTCCAGTATATTGCTGAGATTGACGCCTTAGACCGTTCCACCATTGAAACGGGTATTAATCGTTAAAATGTAAACCGGCTTTGTTTTCATGGCTCCCCGAAGGCATGTATTTAATGTATTTCATGTATTTATCTATCAAAAGTCGATAAATAATATCTCTAAAATTAACATTGAGTCATTACACGACTGTTCGATAGTATAACCCCCCAATTTTTCTTCCAATGACGGAGCGATGCGGGTAGGTCAGCAGATACGTCGCGTGTATAATATCTGGCAGACGAATAAACTTCCCCCCCTCCCCCTATGCGGTCGTTAAGGGTGAGTTATCTGTGGCGCAACGCGCCGCACGATGCTACCGCAAGACTTAACCGCAGGAGGAGAAGTAGAGGGGGGGTCATGACCCCCTTCTTCCCTTCTATTGAACCCCCCACCCTTTTGAACAAGTGCCAGCTAGACTGTAACTACGGTACTCATTCAATTACGATACAAATAAGGCCCCCCCGCGCGCGAGTGAGAGACTACAGAGCTCCTGGTGTCGGATTTAACAAACTACAGACCCGCTCCGGTGGCCGCGTGGTCTGACGCGCTACTCTCGCTAGAAGACTAGACTGCCGATGACCGGGGATATCAAGGTTCAAATCTCGGTCGGGTTTAATAAGAGTGGTTTTCTACAAATACATTTTCTAATCTCCCTCCATGCAAATGGGGATACACTGCTTATAAATATTACCTTCATAATCCCTAAAACAATTAGCGTAATTAATACATAAGCATATAGCTCGGGCGGGTAGTAAGACGCGGTGCTACAAGAGATAGTTTATATTCCTCTACTTCAAGGAAAGCAGCTTTAGACCAACTTCAAATGTACGGGTAGTAAGACGCGGTGCTACAAGAGATAGTTTATATTCCTCTACTTCAAGGAAAGCAGCTTTAGGGCAACACTTCAGGTCAAATTTTTTAATTCCCCGTAAACATTCACGAAGCTGTTAATTAATTTTACTTTTAAGACTTTGTTATTTTCTCCCCTCACCCCTTTGATTTTGTTCAGCTACTCTCAGCTACTCGACAAGAGACGCACTAAGAGGTGACGATGTTATCTGTCGCTCTAAAACTTATCAAGATATTTGCATAACTTTGGCGAACGGTGAATTTTCGCTGCTTGGAAAATTTGCATAGAAATATTACCCGATTCAGACACCGAGATATCGTTAGGAAAGGTTGGTTATCTCCGTTGATTAACGAAACTGACTAGAATAATTCATCGGCCGCGGTAAAGAACGTCAAGGAGTTAAGTTACCCACTTCGGTGGACAGCGTGGTCTAACGCGTCTATCTCGTGTTGGACTGGACTACCAGTTACGGGGTTCGAATCTCGGTTGGATGTACTTAGTTTATTTTTCCAACTATTCCTTTAAAATTTGATCTTCCGTATTCCCTAATCCTTTAGAGAAATTAATGTAAATGCTACACCTACTTAAGGGAACTGCCAATTTCACGAACTGAGCAAAATTTCCCGTAGCTGGTATACCAGAACATTCCCCGCTGACGTGCTCATCTGCGTGTCCACCGATGCAAGTTAAGGTGGAATGATAGGGGTTGGCAGTTTTTATTTTTAAAAAAACTTTTTTTTCGGCAAAGTAAATCAAATATTTCTCCAGTACAAATAAAGAGTTTAATTTTCTTCACACGGTGATATCAAAATTTCTTGAATATCTGTCGAGGGTGTCCTGGAATTTAATGACAACTTTTTCTCTTCATTTAAAAAGTTTGTCATATAACCCCGCCATGTTCATGTTTTCACTGGAGTTAGGGTTGTAAGTGTGAAAATTTTCCGATAACGAGAATCCTGACAGTTTTTTCTGTTTTGTAAGCAATAACAGTGAGTGTAGCTATATCGACTACAGCGCTCAGTGGGTGAGTGTGTCACTAACTTTGGGTCAGATATGTTAGTACTTCAATACTATAGTCAAAGCCTTAAGGAATCCGTCTATTTTTGGTACAAAATCAGTAGAAAATCAATCAAACCATTTAAAAGCTACTCACCTCGGTGATCGGATTGTCTAAGGTCTACTACTCTCGCAGTAGACTAAACTGCCCATGACTTGGAGGTCGAGGTTCAAATCTCAGTCGGGTGTACTGAGGGTGGTTATTACAAAATGGTTTTCCACTCTCTCTCCACGCAAATACGGGTACACTTCCTTTAAATATATCCTTCCTAATTCACAAAACCATTAGTGTAATTAGTACATAAACGTATAAACCTAACGGGTAGTAAGACACAGTTATAAAAAAAAATCTTGCCTTAGTATTTACTAACAACTTTGTACCCTCCATACTTCCCCCCCTTCCACAATTCATCCCCAAATAGCTTATTTAATATCTCACTCACTCTCTCTTATCATATATATGTATGATACATTTCTCGGTTATGCCTGGAATCGAATTTTGAACCCTTAACTCAGTCGGTTGTACTGAGTTTTTTTCACAAAATAATTTTCCATTCTCTATCCACGCAAATGTGGGTACACTTCCCATGAATATAACCTTCATAATCCCTATAACAAATAGCGTAATTAATACATATGCGTATAACCCGAACAGGTAGCAAGACGCGGTATTTAAAAAGATATGTATATACAAAACAAAGATCACAGAAGTAAAGTGTAGAAAAGATTGACGATCGCAGGACCTTTGGCGATCTTACAGGTCGATCAGGACCAAAACCAGGACCGACCACTGAGCTATACCACGGTGGAATAATACAAGGTACCTCTAAAGTTAAACGGAGTGTACTTGAAGGTAAGGCTTTTAATATGTACTCGGGTAGACATTTTTCTGGTTTCATGAAAAATATAATCTTGTAAACTTCTATTTCCCCACCGGAATATTTTCTTATTCCCTAGCAAAGTGATAAAATTTCAAAGAAAAAAAAAAGAAGTCCAATATCCGTGTCAACCAAATATTTTATTGCTATTTTTCATGCCTACTCAATGTGGAAAAAAAAAAACCAACAAAAAATATTTTATCGATAAGATTTTTTTTGTTTTTATTATTATGTATTTCTCCTCGTGTGGATGAAACTCAAAACCTCCCCCCTCCCCCTCGAGACGAAGACGTCGTGACGTCATTACAGATGCCTGTAAAAAAAAAAAGGTTCACCACTCTTGGAGAACATAAAAAGTACTCTCATAGTTCGGTCGGGTTTCGGAGATAGGTCCATTTTATTAGACGTGGCTGTTATCACTATTTGTAAGGGGAGGGGACTGGAATCCCTGGTAGCTACCGATCATAACTTTACCAGGAGGTAATAAAATATTCCTTCCCTCTTCCCTTTCTTCCCCTCTTACTGCCAGGATGCTTACGTACCACCTTCATACCTCGCAATACGATAGGAAAGAGGAACAGCTTATCTTCCAGTCTCGAAAGGAATGATGGCCTTAACTCCATTCTTACTCGCATTGTCAGTCGAACATGCGGGAATGTCAAACTCATCAGAGCGTAAGGACCACATTGGAAAATTTAAAATAAAAAAAACAAAATGAGGGTACAGATCTAATAAAAATGTAATATTGTCACCACCTTAAATGTCATAATCAAGATAGCTCAAGTTTTAAATCACCATCATCATCATTACTAGTATTATAATACAACATAAAGAAAATTAAGTGTAGGCTATATAAAAGTATTAATACCGACCTTTTTTTTTTTCACAAAAAATTAGAAACACTTTTCTAAAGTATGGATATGAATATTAGGCTTTAAATCTAGTGTTTGCACTTTTTTCGGTGGGCGTATGGTTTAAGGCGTCACTATCACAATAGACTAGACTGCCGATGACGGGGAGATCGGGGTTCGAATCCCAGTTGGGTGCTTTGAGGGTGGTTTCTTCTAAATGGGTTTTCCCTCTCCAACCATACAAAGGTAGGAATGTTTCCTTTGAATTAAAATTTTCTCATCTCCTAACTCATTATAATAATTAGTACATATGCGTACAACCTGAACAGGTATTAAGATGTGGTGCTAAAGAGAGAAACTCCACCTTCCATATGTGAAAGGCTGGATCACCCGAACCGCTGGTCCCTGGTTCCATTACAAGTAACGCTAAATGAGACTATTTGGGGATGAGGTAAAAATATCACTTTTGTTTGTATTATCATGGCGTCTTACTACCCATCCTGAATGACCATGTTTAACTACACCAATAGGCTTCGGGACGAGTAAGGTATAATTTAGGTGAAATGTACCCGACTTCACATGGATATAGAGGGGGGAACCAAATAAGTTATAAAACCACGCTCAGTACACCAAGTAAGTAAATCATAC
>CABFWO010002260.1:26978-47693 GCA_902155825.1 Timema genevievae
CCTCTGTAGAAGGAGGTAAGACCCAATCTTCTCTCAAAACAAAGGCCCCGCCCTGGCCCCCGCCCCCCCGACACCCCTCCCCGCCTGTTAAAGTCCCAGCCGCGCTGACTAGAAAGACGAATCCAATTTCACATTCTAAGTTAAATATCTGATATCTCTATGACCGCTCAGGGGTCGAGTCGACGTGCGTGAGATCCTTGTGACAGTCCTAGGAATCTGTGAGGTCCCCTAATAGTCTCTTTATTCTTGTGCCAACTTTAGAGAGGGAGAGGGTAAGGGGTGTATCGAGGGAGGGGGTAAGGGGTATATCGAGGGAGAGGGTAAGAAGATGTATCGAGGGGGTGAGGGGATGTATCGATAACTCATTTCTTGTGACCGTGGATTGTACTAATTATACTAATGTGTTAAGAGATGAGAAAGGTTGAATTTAGAAAAGGAAATGTACCCACAATTGCGTGGAAGAAGAGTGAAAAAACCACCCTTAGTACACCCGACCGGGATTCAAACCCCGATCTCCCCGTCGCTGTCAGTCAAGTCCATTGTGAGAGTGACGCCTTAGACCATTCGACCACCGAGGCTGATGAGGGGAGAGGGGGGGCAAGTAACTTACACTAATACCCACATCGGTGGGCGCGTCGTCAAAATGTTAGGCTCGTCATGTCTGGTTTTTATGGTGACGGATTGGTCGAGGTTCGAGTCCCGGTCGAGTGTATTTAACTAAATAGAATTTTCCACTCTCTTCACGTAAATTCTGATACATTTTCACTAAATTCAACCTCCCCTTAACATATCAACGTAGTTAAACAGATATATATGTATATATCTTCACTTCAATGGCCGCTTAGTATAAGGCATCATTTTCGCAGTAGACTAGACAGACGATGACAGGGAGATCAAGGTTCGAATCTCGGTCGGGTGTACAGAGGGTGTTATTTCCACTCTCCTTCCACGCAAATGTGGGTACACTTTCTCTAGATATAACCTTCCTAGTCCCTAAACCACTAGAGCAATTAATTAGTACATAAGCTTATAGCTCGAATGGGTAGTAATATGTGTTTAGAAAAATTTTAAAAAATCAAAGTATAACTTACTTATTCTCGACAAACACAAATTGTTCTTGTAAATTTTTCCATCCCTTACTGTTTCCAGCCTGTGGTCAGTTTCTTTATTCAAGCCGTATATTTTCCACTACCGGCTGGGTAGGCCTGTCGTAGCTTCATATGTCTTATAATATAACTTAATACTAGGAAAGGCACAACATACAGTCCCCAGTCATTAATTTATCAGTGTAAAAGGATAAACCCATATTTTCATCAACGATAAATTTTCACCCATTCCGGGAATCTATCCCAGGACCCTTATCAGTAGACAGACACGCTACCAACTGAGCTAAAATATCGAACTTTATTGTGAAATATTAAACTCTTAGTACACGTTGGTTAAAAGAAAACAGTGACCCAAAGGTCTTTTTTCCTACCAAAATCCTACTATATATAATAGATTTCTGGTAGGGAAAAAGGTCTTTCAGAAAACAATTCCTACGGTGAACAGACTTTATGTATGGTACTGCAAGTGAAACTTTATACAAGTATTGACCTAACCGCGAACACGCTATAAGGGATGAAACGGGGAGAGGGGTAGTGGAATGCTCGCTATTTTAGATCGGCGGCCTGCGAAGCGTGGGCGGATAGTAATTGTCTGTGATATTCTGTAAATATCCTCCCCCCTTTGTTCCCAAACGTTACGAATGCGGGGTTTGGAAGGAAATAGCAAGGAGTGTGTTGATGTTCTGATATCAAGAGACAGGAATAGGATCCCGAAAAGGAACAGAATCTGTTGTTGACTTAATAACTAGAGGAACGTTCGCCCACTGATAGAATTTGGAAGGTTGGATCAGGGTAGCAGGAGTAGAGGAGGTTAGGATGGAAACTCTACCTCCTAGTCTCTCATACCCTACCTTTCCTTCTGGTTTGTTTATTTCCGTCTACTAGTGATAATACAGGATAACCTTTTTTCAATTCAAAGTCCAGGGGATATCTAAAAATATTCAAAATATCCAAAATTTGGATTAACCATTTTTAATAGTATCTAAGCAGCTGGTACACAATAAATCAATAATTTCAAAATATTCTACATATAAACACACACATTTCACAGAGTGCTATTATATTATTAATGTGTAATGGTAGGGTGATTGTGAGATGAAATAGAGGACCTACAATTTAACGTGGGATCCGAACCACGGTGGAGGTCTGGTATTCCACACATTCACAAGTTGTGATTAATACATGTCTTGTCAGAGGTGAAGGAAGGGTTTGGCAGTCAGATAAATCTGTGCTGGGACCGAGAATTGAACCCCGGACCCCAGCGCAGAGGTCAGGCACCTTACCCCTAGACCACCAGGTCACCTAAAGTTTCATCCTGGGTTTATTTCAAAATTAGATAACCAAGCCTAAAATGAAAAGTAGTTTACTTCAGAGCTATATGAGAAAAACAAATTATATTTTTACTTCGATGGCCGCATGGTCTAAGGCGTCACTCTCGTAGACTGCCGATGACGGGGATATGGTGTTCGATCCCTGTCAGATGTACTGGGGGTGGTTTTTCATAAATAATTTTTCACTCTACCTCCACGCAAATGTGGGTACACTTCCTATCAATATAACCTTCCTAATACCTAAAACCACTAGCGTAATTAGTACATAAGCGTATAACCCGAACGGTTAGTAAGATGCGCTGATAAAATAATTAATTACATTCAGAACCACGTCGGTGGGCACGCAGACTAAACGTCAAGCTCGCAAAGTCTGGTTTGATAGTGTCAAGGGCGGAGGGGAGGGGTCTTAGTTCGAATCACAGCTTGGTATATTGAGGGAAAATTTTACTAATTTAGTTACGATACAAATGTAGGTATATTTCTTCTAAATTCTACCTTACTCATTGCTATGACATTAATGTAGTTAAATGTAACTAGCTAGAACGGGTAGTAAAAATTAAGGGGGTGGGGGGTAATTATATTGAGTTTTGTCATTAAAAGTATTTCCGCCATTTCATTAAAACAAAATTGAGCTAATTTTTTTCTCTATGAAGTGGTTTTGGTGTAACGGTACAGAGAGGAAAAGTCGTTATGAAACGGAGTTGAAAGGAGTCACCACGCAATATAAAATATTAAAACTTGATCACAAAAATAAAAGTAAACATTTTAAATGATGAAATAAAGTAATGTTTAAACAGTGCAGCGCTCACGACAAATATTCAACAACTGTTGATATTACCATGCGTAGGAAATTACAAATTAACGTAAGTATATTATGAAAGAGTGTTTGATTTATTTTGATTATAATTGGGTGACCTGGTGGTCTAAGGGTAAGCTTATGTACTGAGGGTCCGGGGTTCAATCCTCGGTCCCGGCACAGATCTATCTGATTGCCAAACCACTTCCTTCACCTCTGACAAGACGTGTATTAATAACAACTTGTGAATGTGTGGAATGCCAGGCCTCCACCGTGGTTCGGATTCCACGTTAAACTGTAGGTCCTCCATTTCATCTCACAACCACCCTACCATTACACATTAGCGTAAGTGCGTACAACCCGAACGGGTAGT
This sequence comes from Timema genevievae, assembly GCA_902155825.1. NCBI lineage: Eukaryota > Metazoa > Arthropoda > Insecta > Phasmatodea > Timematidae > Timema > Timema genevievae. The sequence goes on from CABFWO010002260.1 coordinate 30,585, forward strand.
AAGAGGCAGTGCTAATAATAATAATAATAATAATAATAATAATAATTGATTAAAAATAGTTTTTTGTTTAGAAAACTTTAAAAAATCAAAATACTGGCCTTATTATAAGTTTCCTTCTAACCCGCTTCGGTGTCCGAGTGGTCTAACGCGCTACTCACGCAGTAGACTAGACTGCCGATGACGGGGGAGATTGTGGCTCGATCCCAGTCGGGTGCACTGGGGGGTGGTTTTTTTCCAAAATGGTTTTCCACTCTCCCTCCACAAAATTTCTGATACACTCCCTCTAAAATTTAATATAACCTTCCAAATCCCTAAAAATCCATACGCGGTGCCTAAGAAAACATTTCTTCCATTCCAATTAATTTGATTATTTAATATAATATTTTTGTTGAAAGTTAAACTTTACAAATGCCTTCAAACGAGTTGTATAAGGTAATAATAATCTGCTGCGAAGAGTCTGATTGGCCAATCAAGAAAACAATCGAGTGTAGGCGAGTAGGAGTATGCTGCCCCTGTCTCCATGTGCGTTGTGTAAAGTCTGGTTCATAAATCTGTCCCTTGGGTCATGTCCCCTCGTGCGGTCCCCGTACGAGATACATCTTATCAGACCTGCATAATTTTACAGCAGTGGAGGGGATCGACATTTAACTGGGGGTTGTCACGCGACCGGGGCGTTCTACCGTCACACTTGGACTGTGAGCCTTTGGCAAGGTGTGCCTTCCTGGATAACTGTTACTTTGGCTTGGTGTGACTTCCTGGATAACTGTGTCCCTTTAACAAGGTGTGCCTTCCTGCATAACTGTTACTTTGGCTAGGTGTGCCTTCTTGGATAACTGTGTTACTTTGGCAAGGTGTTCCTTCCTGGATAACTGTCTTCCTTTAACAAGTTGTGCCCTCCTGGATAACTGTTACTTTAGCTAGGTGTGCCATCCTGGATAACTGTTACTTTGGCTAGGTGTGCCTTCCTGGATAACTATGTCCCTTTAACAAGGTGTGCCTTCCTGGATAACTGTTACTTTAGCTAGGTGTGCCTTCCTGGATAACTGTTACTTTAGCAAGGTGTGCCATCCAGGATAACTGCGTTACTTTAAGTGTGCCTTACAGGATAACTGTGTCTCTTTAGCAGGGTGTGCCTTTTAAGTAGAAAATATTTCTCAAGTTTCAGCTTCTACACTAAATGTACTTGTATAGTAAAAGAAAATGGTAATATGATAAATAGTTCAAAATTAAATAATACATAAAACTATTTTTTTAACATTTAACAAACAAAGCATCCTTTCTAAAACCGACGTGAACATTTCCTGGGTAAATTTATATTCCAAGGATCTATTTTCAATTTACAAACTATTTGATGTTAATTTCTAACATCAAGCCAATATGTAGCAGGAAATATTGGCGATTAAATTAATAATCGTGAACTGTATACATTAAAATGCGAGTGCTGAACCCCAAAATACGACTTTTACTAATATTTTATTAATATAGAAACATTTTTTATCGATAAATAAGAACTTAAAGTAGCGCTATACTTTCAAATTAACTTCGTTTTGTACGTATTATAATAGTGACAACAACAATATATTTGTTTCAAAGAAAAGCTCATATTTTGAAATTATGTTAGACATTATTTTTAGTTCCATATAAACTTAAAAATCGACATAAAATTGTTATTATAAGCCCCGAGATTCTATCCTTAAAGGTAAAAGTAGACGGCGGTATTAAACCAGTGAATGCGACGCTAAAACAGATGTTAAAACTTACCGCTCACCATCCAATACAAGCCGGGGCGCACAGGTTTATATTGGAGAGTAAATGTTCCCTTACATTAAGGAACTACTTCCAATACGCTTTTACTATAGTACTTACTTACGCTTAGTTGTAAAATATCAGTTTTATAAGTTTTACCCAGCCAGGGACGACGGTTTTTTTTCTTGAGCGATAAAAATCCGTAGCACAACTTCCTTCGTAAAGGAAAGTAAAGCCGTCGGTCCCATGTTGGTTGTGGCTTGTAAAAATAACCCTGGAAGATATGTAAAAATAACTTTCCCGGTAAAGTTGGTAGGCCTTTTCACTCTTGCCCATGGAAATTCTCGTGTACTGATATAATCAGTCAGTCCAGAAAGTTCGCGTTAAATAGGCCTAACTTAAATAAATTAAATAAAAATATAAGTTTTATAGAAGTCTTAATTTCTTTTATCTTAAATTTTCATCATTAGCTTGTTCACTATCTGCAAAAAAAAGTCTCAGTCATATATATATATATATATAGAGAGAGAGAGTATGATTTTGGTTGTAAGATCAGTATAAATTAGTTACTTAAGTTACTAAAACAGTTTTGATATATCCATACATCCAAGTCATGTTATTTAAAACGGTACCATTTTATGGATATTATCACTACCTATCAAATAACAATAATAATATGGTAAAATGTTATCAATACTGGATACAAAAAATATGGTTGTATTTTCTCTACTGTTCTTACAACCAGATCAGAGTAATATGTGGGGGGAAGGGGGGTGAAAGGGGGTTGGGGAACATATGAGGATACTGTATGTATGTATAAATGTATATATGTATAAATGTATGTATGTATAAATGTATATATATATGTATGTATATATGTATGTATTTATAAATATATGTATGTATGTATGTATGTATTTATAAATATATGTATGTATGTATGTACGTATGTATGTATGTGTATAATACATTTTTCAAAATAAAACAAGTTGATCGACGAATCTGTGGACACTATTAAGATCCATCCATAAACCACAAAACGCTTTTTTCCTACCTTTTTTACCCCCCATTCCCTCGTAACATCATGTAGACATTATATCCCTCCCCCCTTTTCACCATGTAAGGGAGTATTGGGGTTCGAATCCCGGTCGGGAGTACCGAGTTATTTCCTAAATGTTTTTCCACTCTCCCTCCACGCAAAGGCGGCCACTATTCATCTAAATTTAACCTTCCAAATCATTAAAACCATTACAGTAGCTAGTACATAAGCGTATGACCAAAACGGGTAGTAAGACGGGGTGATAACATATTTAAATATATTATATTTAGCACTGCGTCTTACTAACCGTTTGGGCTACACGCTTATGTACTAACTATTCTAATGGTTTTAGAGATTATGAAAGTTATATATTTTAGAGGACGAGTACCCGCATTTGCATGGAGAGTGGAAAATCATTTTGGAATAAACAACCTCAGTACACCCGGCTGAGACTCGAACCTCGATCTCCCCATCATTGGTAGTCTAGTTTACTGCGAGAGTAGCGCGTTAGACCACGTGGTCACCAAAGCGGGTATATAAATAATTATTAAATAAATATATATTATATCTATGCTCGTCTGGCTCGTCCCAATCGCAGATATTTTTTAATTTTTGTTCCCACCCTGTAGGGGTGCGAGGGTGTGTGGGTTGGAGGGGGAGGGGGGGACCGGACGAGAATAATTGAACGACAGTCGTGCCAACATCGTCCGACAACAAAACCTCCCAGGAACAAAAATAACTAATCCCGAACGCGCATCGGTATGCGAGATTCATTTAGATTCTTTTATTTATTTTTCGTTGGGACAAGAAAAAGGGAGGTAGAGCGAGGGGAGATTTTTAACACTCCCACCCCCTCCCCTTTCTAAACACAAATAATATATCAGAACATAGCTTACAAATTGACTTAACCTAGAACATTAAACTGTCATGTATTTTATAAAATATATGTTAAATGATTTGAGGCCATCTCTAATAAAATATGTGTTATTTACACCGCACTTTCTTTAAAGTTTGTACAATACAATAAATATATGTGATTACAAAAAACGTACGCCAATCATGTCAAAAATATTAATGAATTGACAATGATACCTTTAATATTTCACTCGCCGAAGATGCTCTATTATTTATAAGTTAAAAAAATAAACACTTCTCATATTGGACAGTGGAATGTTTAACTTCTTTACAAGTATATGATTAACTTTAATGTCACCATTTTGTTTGATAAGACCATTGAGCGGTCGTTCTATAACTCTATGTGTTCACGCTACACTTATTTTAAATATAGTTTTTGAAATCACATTCCAAGGAATTAAGGAAAGAGCTACCAGTTGAAAAAAAAACAATAAAATAATAAATCAACCTATAATCATTATTTATTAATTAATTGATATATAAATGTGAGACTTGAACATGTTTATTAGTTATTTCGGTAATATAATGGCGTATAATCGATCAGGTGCCATCTATTTTATATTTTATTTCGCTATGTTATCCCCCATTTTTTTGCATTTTGATGTTTTCAGGAGGTGTAAATCTTAATATGCAGAAATATGATGTTGACAGATCGATAAAAATTGTTCGGTACACCTTAGAATGACTCGTGAAACACCAATGTGCCGCGGCACGCAGTTTGAGAACCACTGCAGAGTATGTTCTCTAAGGAGGAATATTTTATCAAATATTTGTCACATACATTATTTTAAAGAAGATGGATCTTTATAGTTACATCATATTTCTTTTATCAAAGATTTTTTTCTAATAATCCACTTCAGTCGTAGAACGGTTTAAGGCCCTTGGCCCTGTCGAGTGCAAGTCTTGGCTTCACAACTGAAAAAAGTATCCTTCCACACCAACAAGAACAGATGGATCATGGAAACCGTAGTTGGCGCTAGCTACCGGACAGGTCTAGCGGAAAAATCATACGTTTAGAAATGTAAGTTTTCTCGAAAACGAGTGAAATCTTTTTAGTAATATTTTCAACACCACTTCTAGGATAATGTATCAATGTTTATTAATTGTTACATTTTCTTATTTTTTGTTATGCATCCGGCAGTTTTCTATTGTAAAATGCCAATTTTATCAATATTTGATCACTGTTAAAATGATAGTGGAGGTGTGTATATAAAACGCATAACTTAATCAACGTGCTTCTATTCTTGAACAAACCGTTTCCGTAAAGAAAATTGCAAAACAATAAACATTCTTGGAGATAACCGTTTGTTCCCATGGCTCTGTATTTTCACGCCAAATGAAAATGGGCCAATCGCCTTAAAGTCTTCACACTCAGGGTTCAAATTCCAGTTGGGTGGTTTACTGAGGGTGGTTTAATGGTTTTATACTTTAACTCCACCCAAATGCCTCTACACTTCTTCTAAATTCAGCCTTCCTCACCCTAAACGCATTAGCGCAATTAGTTTATATGCGTATAAACCGAACGGGTAGTAAGGCGCGATGCTAGAATAAAAACTTGTATAAAATAAATGTGAGCGTGTCCCTTAGTGTACATAGTGACGTCACTAACCTCTTAGCCGGGTTGGCCCTGCTGTACGTGTTTACTGGGGAGGTGAAGGTGTGTGTAATAATAGTCCACGGCTGGCTTGGATTGGTAAGTCCCAGCCACGTGGTACCCGATGTGTCACACCTTCATGAACCGAGTCAAGGGTCAACCAGTTAGTTTTAGCTGCTGTACTGGACTGGACTGATCAATAATTACTTACCTGCACGGTGAGCTCTAGCTTTGTAATTAATCTACTTCTCCAATTGTGTCCTTATTCACTGAAAAGTAAAATAATTTTCAAAATAATACCATCTGTGTGACCTTGGTGCTCCTCTCGCAGTAGACTAGACTGCCTATGACTGGGAGATTGAGGTTCGAATCTCTATCGGGTGTACTGGGAGAGGTTTTTTACAAATGGTTTTCCACTCTCCCTCCACGCAAATGCGGATATATTTCCTTTAAATACAACCTTCCTAATCCCTAAAACCATTAGTGTAATTATTAAATAGGTATATAAACCGAACGGGTAGTAAGACGTGATGCTAAAACAATTAAAATATATGTAATGCCATATTTACACACACCAAATTATATTGACATATCACACCATGCTATATTGACATACCAGACCATGCTATATTGACATACCACACCATGCTATATTGACATACCACACCATGCTATATTGATACACCACATCATGCTATATTGACATACCACACCATGCTATATTGACATACCACACCATGCTATATTGACATACCACACCATGCTATATTGACATACCACACCATGCTATATTGATACACCACATCATGCTATATTGACATACCACACCATGCTATATTGAAACACCACATCATGCTATATTGACATACCACACCATGCTATATTGACATACCACACCATGATATATTGACATACCACGTCATGCTATATTGACATACCACACCATGCTATATTGACATACCACACCATGCTATAATGACATACCACACCATGCTATATATACCACACCATGCTATATTGACATACCGCACCATGCTATAATGACATACCACTCCATGCTATATTGTTAGTGTAACATCTAATGTATACATGTCTATCGTGTGTTCTAGAAGTGTCTGGCTGTTCGGTCCAGATATATCTCACTAATTTAGGTGAGTTCTTTCCGCACACTCTTGCTTCTTAATTTAACTTGGAGATATCACCTTCTTAGTCTAAGAAGACCCCCCCCCCCCCTCTTTAACTTCCCCCCCCTCTCCTCCCCCTTCCCCCCCTNCCCCCCCCCCCCCGTTTTATACTACCCCTCCTTCACTCCTCCTTCTCGACTTGACCTTAATATATTAGCACCCTTTTATAGTCTACTTGTAATCATTGTGCAATTGTTTTCATAACCTGGGAGAAAAAAATATTGATTAAAGTAGTTTAGAAAATCGTTGATAGCCTGCTATGCTCATTGACAGTTTTAAAAGATTTCATTCATGTGTGAAATAAATTAAATATACTATAAAAAATGTGATAATTAGTTGTTTTGGGTATGTAACGGGGTCAAACTCAGCATCGAGAGGAAAAATGAGGAGCTACTCGAGTTAAGAAGTAGCGGCTCCGGTCTAGAAAACTCAGAGTAACGGCGGGATGGTTCGTTGTGCTGATCATGCGACACCCCCTACCTGCATATGTTGGTACTATCTTCGCCAACATGCCGCGGCCGTTTGGTCGGTGTAGTGGGCTGACGCCGTGGAGTTGATTTTTTTTTGTTAATTTATTTTTAATAGCTTGATTTTTCTATTTATTTATTTATATTTTATTTTATTCAAACTTTAAACTGTTTAATTCAGAATTTGTTGGACATAAGCCCGCTCACGATTCGTCATCATGAGAGACTGTCCGTCCTCATATCGGCCTCCAGACATTGTAGTCCCATTGCGTCCCGATAGATAAACGGTAGTTCAAACTTATTTTTGGAAATTATTATCTTTTCTTTTCTTTTGTTTTCACTCCAAGGAAGGAATATATTTTACTGTTGTTTGTTAAATATATTTTTTTACAGCCACGTCTTACTACCCGTTCAGGTTATACCACCCCTCTACTAATTACGTTAATGTAGTTGGGATGAGATATTATAGTGTAGCATTTTTTCCTGATACACATTTTGAACAAAATCGTCAAAAAACATTTTCGAAAAATTTCGTGTTTTCAAAGATCAGTCATCCATAAACTACCCTTAATCTTAGAGAGAGAGAGAGAGAGAGAGAGAGAGAGAGAGAGAGAGAGAGTGTGTTAAGATCCCTATTTGTCCTTGAGGTACGACCTTAAAACTTCTAAATATTAGATTTGAGTGAAATACATCAAACAGTTTAGGCTGTAGCCCAGGTACAAACAGACATAGGGACAGAGAGACAGACAAGGGACAGAGAGACAGACAAGGGACAGAGAGATAGACAAGGGACAGAAAGACAGACAAGGGACAGAGAGACAGACAAGGGACAGAGAGATAGAGGTATATGTATGGGAACAGACAGAATAATTGCGAGAGCCACGTTTTGAACTCGGGGACACATAATACGTAAAGAAAGATATATCATAATTTCTAGACCTAGAAATGTACCACGATTACAATACTTTCTATTTATGAGAACGTAAAAAAAAAAACCTCACGAGTCTTTTCAAAGTTGCCTTGTCTCCCTCAAGTTGTCACTCAACCAAGATGAAAAACAAAAAACTCAACATGTTGGGACCAATTAGTTGATGAACACATGAGTGAGTGATCACGTGATGTCGACTTGATGGAAACTAAGAGAACATCCAAACAATAAAAAAACCTGGAATGTCTGCACAGAAACTAATTTAATTAAGAGAAAAAACCTCGTTGTGGGGGAGAATGTAGTACTTTCTGCGAGTTATTGCACGTCCGATGTTGTTCCTTAGTGACCTGCATCACGTGACACCACAAATAACGACAAACCTGGTACACTCCCTTCTGGTGTATTTTAGAACAATAGATACGAGTACAGTCTGATTATCATAGCAAGAGCCTCATCTCAAATAAAAGCGACTATATATATTTCCCATACGTAGATATTATTCTTGTTCTTCTTGTTCTTATTATTATTAGGTGTTCTGTCTTACTACAGGTCCGTTCCTTTTGTCAGTGAACTTAGACCACCAATGCACCCTGTCCTCTGCCTCCTCCTTCAGCTTACAGAATGTTCTTCTTTCCTTTAAATCATCCAATATTTGAATCCTCCTTCTTCCTAAGCTCCTCTTACCCTCAATCTTTCCTTCTATGACGTCGTGCAGAAGACAGTTCCTTCTAAGGATGTACCGAAGAATCACATCCAAAATGGTTCTCTTCTCACCCACTCTTCATTTGTCACCCTGTCTGTCTGTCCACCTGATCTTCTCAAGTCTTCTCCAGGACTACATTTCAAAGCTCTTCAAGTATTTCTTTTCCATCTTCCTAAGAATCCAAGTTTCTGCTCCAAATGTAGCGTTTCCTCAGTTTCTTCCTCAGTTCCAAACTCAACTTGCTGGTCAGCAGTGACCTCTTCTTGTTGAAAGCTTCCTTGTCCAGGGTGATCCTCGACCTAGTTTCCTTGGTGCAGTAGACATCCTATTGTTAACAGACTCACCAGGTACAATAGCCCCATGGCTTCTTTGGTGCTGACTGACAGCTCACAGCTGACTTCTGACAGTCAACAGTTAGGTATATACCTAAATTTTGACTGTCAGAAGTGACAGCTGCTAAACACATGTTTTTTTGCAGATCATATGGTTCGGCGTAGGGATACATAATTTGGTCCTGTAGCTTTTCAAAGCTGTCAGCTGTGAGCTGTCAGTCTGCACCAAAGAAGCCATGGGGCTACTGTACTTGAACTGTTCTATGTTTTCCAACTCCTGGTTTACAATTATGATTTTGAGTGGCTTTTCATTTTTTTTTTTTTGAATGCCCATCACTTTTGACTTCTCAATGTTGACATACGTATAAACTTTAGATTGAATTTTTTTTGGGGGGGAGGGGTCCTTCCATTAAAATGGAAAGAAAGCACTCAATCTATCCCAGCTTTTAAAGTTTTTATATAAATTTAATTTCTACTGAAGACGTTAACACAAGAAACATTAAATGAATTACAATAACAACAATAACAGATCACTTCGTATCGACTACAGAGCTTGGTGGTTGAGTTTGTTACTAACGTTTGATATTCTGTAGACCCAATAAGCTAACACTATATTATTACTATCAAATACTTTACGAAAACCGAAATTTGAGAAATTCAAGAAGGGACTGTTATTTACTTTATTTTCTTGTTAACAAATCAACTCCACCTATTTCGGTGGCCGAATGGTCTAAGGCGTCAATTCTCGTGTTAGACTGTCCCTGCTGATGAAGGTATGATTGGGGTTCGAATCCCGGTCAAGTCTATCGAGGGTAATTTTTCCTGAATGGATTACAAATCTCCTCCGGCGCAAATGCGGGTAGATTACATCTAAAACGTTTCCTTCTCCATCCTTATCTAATCATTACTCTACTGAGACAAGTATAGCCTGAACGGGTAGTAAGACGAGATGATTAAAAAAAATAGCAACTCTTAAGAATTTAGTATCCACCAAATGTTTTGTTTAGCTTTTAACTTTTAGCAAAATTAAATTTGACAACATGTTCATAGATGCATAGAATATGAATATATGTAAGTGACCTTTTTATAGTCCCCCAAACTTTAATAAATAATTCTAAGCTTGGCTTGTAGACCTCTCACAAATGCACCCCTAAATAAAATTAATGTTCGCGTGATTTTATTCAAGTGAAACAAAAAAGGAGGAATAGTCTATATTTATTTTATTATTCAACCATCATTCGCCTTAGGGAGTAGATGTGAAATGAATCCAGTCAGATTCGAGCACCAGTCCCCCTCACTTAAAGCCTAGAATGCAGACGTGCTAACCCACTCACGGAACCGACTGTCAAGTGGAGGTCTAGATCTATTCGTACCCGAGTGTTCGCGTTCAAGGCGTCGCCATCTTATCGTGACAATGGCTCAGTGGCACGGGGACAAACTTTGTCAGTATGATAAGGGTGTAAGGGAATAAACAAATGGGATGGAGAGAGAGAGAGAGACGAGGAGAAAGAGAATAAGAGAGGGGTAAGAAGGAACTAGTTTTAAGAGAGTAGCAATTCTCCTAAGGCACGGTTAGGTCACCGAGATAAGATGGAGCCAGGAAAACATTTTTATTGCATGTTTTGCTTTGAGCCATTCCGTGACCCGGACCACTCAACTCCTCCGACACCACCCACCCCACCACCCACCACCCACCACTAGATCCACCCCTGATGGTCACTGGAAGTTTATTAGTGCGACCAAATCTCACACTTCCCCATTCTCTCAACCTTTGCGGATGTGTGTGTGTGTGTGTGTGTGTGTGTGTGTGTGCAAGGAAAGAGGACCACTTGTTCTTGGCCTCCTTTCAAAACCACTTTATTTATCCACCCTCCACTCTATAAAAAAAAACCCTCCCCCTCCAACAACAGCCCCCAATATATTGTGGTGTCGTGTCGTGTCTCCCAAAGAGTTTGGATGGTAGTTTTACGAGGGAAGTTTTCTGGAACAAATATTGGACCGATATTTCAACAGAAGACACAATATTTAGCTCCCAGACAAGGAGCTGGGGACTACAGGAGGGGATGTGACCAAACTTAAAGGGGGTAAGGGGGGTGGAAAAAAATTTGAAGGAGAAGAGTTGGCGAAACTTGGAAGGGGAGGATTTGATGAAATTTGGAAGGAGAGGATTTGAAGAAAATTTGGAAGGAGAGGATTTGACCAAATTTGAAAGGGGAGGATTTGACGAAATTTGAAAGAGGATTTGATGAAATTTGAAAGGGGAGAATTTGACGAAATTTTGAAGGGGAAGATTTGGAGAAATTTGGAAGGGGAAGATTTGACTAAATTTGAAAGAGGAGGATTTGATGAAATTTGATAGGAAGACTTTGACGAAATTTTGAGGGGGAGGATTTGACGAAATTTGGAAGGAGAGGATTTGAAGAAAATTTGGAAGGAGAGGATTTGACCAAATTTGAAAGGGGATGATTTGACGAAATTTGAAAGGGGATGATTTGACGAAATTTGAAAGAGGAGGATTTGACGAAATTTGAAAGGGGAGGATTTGACGAAATTTTGAAGGAGAAGATTTGGAGAAATTTGGAAGGGTAAGATTTGACAAAATTTGGAAGGGGAGGTTTGACGAAATTTGAAAGAGGAGGATTTGACGGAATTTAAAAAGGAATGATATGATGGACTTTGAAAGGGGAGGGGAGGACGGTTGACACAATTTCTACCAAATTCAAGTGGACTCCCCCCCTTACTCTGTTCCACATCTTACCACCCATCTACTCCACCCATATATTTACAATAACGAGGTAGGAATGAGGAAGACTAAAATTTAGAGGAGGTGTACCCACATTTGCATGGAGATAGATTGAGAAACCACCCTTAGTGCTTCCGACAGGGATTTGAACCAAGTCATGTGATCTGCAGCTGTCATATTTTGGTAGATATTATCAATAGATATAAAATAATAATTTAGTGAAATATATTCAATATTTACAGGAAAACATTTTTTGTATTTTCTGAGCTCCTTTTCCCCAGAATCCTGTTTTATCCTCCAGCACAGGGTAGGGATGGATCTACTGAGAAACGCATTTATCTGGTAGCCTTTTGGGTTAACTTGCACCATTATTACCCTGAAATTACCCAATTCACGACTGAAAGAACAAGCTTTCAATATGGAAAAACGTAGGAGGGGGTGGGTGAGTTGTACGGAAAGCTATTTCCTTCCCCCACCCCCCTTTAGAAGCTTCTCACACCACCAACCCTCCTTCCGCCGCCGCAGAAATAATTAATCCACCCCCCACCCCCTTTCTCTCCTCATGAACACGCCTCGAGGTTTTAGTCCTCCTTTTATTCGCAAAACCGTTTTCTTTTGTGTCGCGAATTTTAATTGCGTCTTGATCGTTTTATTGGGTTCACCACCCACCCCTTTTACCCCAAGTTCCAACCTTAACCGAGGGGAAAAAGGGTAGTGGAAAATTGCGGGAGGGTTTGTTTCCCGGGAAGAAGAACTTTTTTTTTCTCAAGAGCAGTCGCTTGTAAAATATATTCCAGTAGGAGAAATCACTAATTCTTTGCGAAGGAATGGAAACCAAGCTACCAAGTATTGGTCGTGTGGTTAGTGTGCCTATCTTGGATACATTGGTTTGAAAACAAATATCGTCAGGATATTTCCATTATAGTTTCAGATAAAAAAAATCACGTCCAAATTATTTTAACTGACCTTCTTGTAAATATTCTCCATAAATAAAACCAAATTGTTTTTTCTTGTAGTCCCGTCTCTCTACTCGTTTTGATTATAATTATATTAAATAATTAAGAAATTGTGTTAGGGATTAATAAGGTTGAATTTAGAGGAATTGTAACAGTATTTGAGTGAAAACCTCTCTAAGGAAAATTCGCCTTCAATACACCTAGCTGGAATTCGAACCCCAATCTCTCCATCATCGGAAGTTCAGTCTATTTCGAGAGCAGCGCCTTAGACTGCTTTGCCACCGTGACAGGTCTACCTCAGATTATTTCGTTTAGTAGTTCTTGTGCTAATATCTTTAGTATGTATTAAAATAAAAACCTGGGGCTGCCATCTTTGTTTGGGAAAAAAGTAGGATGGGGTATTCCCCTTTTTTTGGGAAGATTGTTCAATGGAAGATAAACACTAAAAAAAATATTTTTTTTTCAAATGGAACAATCTCAATAAAAGATACAACATGTTTTCTTAAACTAAAATATATCTACAAATAAAACATTATTACTATTATTATTATTATTATTATTAGTTAATATTATTAGCACCGCGTCTTACTACCCGTTCATGTTGTACGCACTTACGCTAATGTGTAATGGTAGGGTGATTGTGAGATGAAATGGAGAACCTACAGTTTACCGTGGGATCCGAACCACGGTGGAGGCCTGTCATTCCACACATTCACAAGTTGTGATTAATACACGTCTTTTCAGAGGTGAAGGAAGTGTTTGGCAATCATATAAAACACTTTGTATCTCTAATGAATCGTTCCTTACACAGACCTCACATTAATCCATCCAAGTTCCCCTCCAATCTTTACACTCCGAGGTAGCCGAGCTCACCTGAGGTTTGAACCTGTCTGAGGAGTTTTCTCGAGGAAATTTAAAACCTTACTCGACACCAGTTTCTGAATAATCTAAATTACCAACCTTTCTACAATTTAAATTTTCGAAAGGAAAAAAAAAACTTCGGAAATTGAACTTTCAACTGAAGGTGACCGCGTGGTCTAACGCGCTACTCTCTTGTTGGACTAGACTGCCGATGACGGGGAGATGGAGGTTCGAATCTTGGTCGGGTGTATTGAAGGTGATTTTTTTCAAAAATGGTTTTCAATTTTCCCGACACGCAAACGCAGTTACACTTCCTATTAATATAACCTTCCTTATCCCTAAAACTATTAGTGTAGTTAGTAAGCAAGCGTATAGCCCGAGCGGTTAGTAAGACGCGGTGTTAAAAAAAAAAGCTAATTTTGAGAAGAGGATGAAAAAATATAATTTTTACCTGTATAATGAACTTTGCTGGCAAAAAATTAATGACCTTATAGCTCATATCATGACTTTCATGACTGGTCGAGACAGTGAATCAAGGACATAGTCAGACATTTATTGGGGTGGGGGGGATTTTACAGTCCAATTTTCATGGGTAGGGCCTTTTCTGACAGATATAAGAGTTATCACATCTAATTTCACGGGTTCAAACTTCAAGCCATGCTATATATTATATGGGTGACCTGGCGGTCTAGGGGTAAGGTGTCGGACTTCTGTGCTGGGGGTCTGGGGTTCAATCCTAGGTCCCGGCACAGATTTATCTGATTGCCAAACCCTTTCCTTCACCTTTGACAAGACGTGTATTAATCAAAACTTGTGAATGTGTGGAATGCCAGGCCTCCACCGTGGTTCGGATTCCACGTTAAACTGTAGGTCCTCCAATTCATCTCACAACCCCTCTACCATTACACATTAGCGTAAGTGCGTATAACCCGAACGGGTAGTAAGACGCGGTGCTAATAATAATATATATTATACAGGACAATCCAAAAGTCACGCAACCCAAAGAAAAAAACTTATATTTTGTGCCATCAATTGTTGATTTATTCGACATGCGTGATTCTGTAAAACTACGCACAGGCGATTGTTGGCATCCCATGTACGAGTTGGCCTTAAAATAATGTTCCAAAATGAATACTCGCTCTGCTCTTGGGAAACTCATCCGACACTTACAAATGTTGTAACTCAACTGGCTAGACCTAGTATACGTTTCATGATGACAACACCAGGGCAACATTACAGTGTTGCCATACATAATATAAACAACATGTTCATTTGCCATGTTCTTCTGCGAGAAATAACCTTGGAAAAACATGGTTGCGCGACTTTTGGATCACCCTGTATAAGTTACTTTTGTTGGATATTATCAATACCATTAAACTAACATTAATAAAAAAGTTAATATTTTATTAATTTTGGCCGCACAAAAATATGTTTTTGTATTTTCTAACTAGGCCCTTACTACGAAAATTTGAATGTGGCTACAGGATTGTGTGTGTGCGTGTGTGTGTGCGTGCGTGTGTGTAGTTGTAGGAAGACTGAAATGTGTTGGATTTCTGATCCTGATAAAACCAACAGCTAGTATCGGACCGAGCCCTACTTTAGAAGAAACAAACAAACTAAACCAGGAATAACTTCCGAAAGATAAAACTCGCTGGTTCCACGACCAAACAGGACGTATCTACAAAAGTTGAACACTCAGAGAGGGGGAGGGAAAGAGATAGAAAGGTGGGGGGAAGGTTATAAGATGAACAGGGGTGAAAGGGAATCTGTATTCAACTGTACCAAGATCCTCCTTTACACCGTAATGAACAAATGTCGCAACAGTTCAAGGATGTTTGGTTGAGATTCATTGGATTGCAAGGAGGAAACTAATATCGTGCACAACTCTCTTAAGGCGATTGGCCCGTTTTAATTTGGCGTGAAAATGCAGAGCCTTGGGAAAAAACGGTTATCTTAAAGAATTTGTATTGTTTTGCTATTTTCTTTTCGGAAACGGTTTGTTCAAGAATAGAAGCATGTTGATTATGTTGTACTTTTTATATACACACGTATTAAGACGCGGTGCTAATAATAATAATAATATATACACACCTCCTATATAATTTTAACAGTGATCAAATATCGATAGAATTGATATTTTACAATAGAAAATTGCCAGCTTCATTACAAAAAAAAAATGTAACAATTAATAAACAAAGATACATTATCTTAGAAGGGGCGTTGAAAATATTAACACGAAAATTTCACTCGTTCTCGAGAAAACTTACATTCCCAAACATATGATTTTTCCGCAAGACCTGTCCGGTAGCTAGCTCCATCTACGGTTTCTGTGATCCATCTGTTCTTGTTGGCGCGGAAGGATACTTTGGTCGGTTGTGAAGCCAAGCCACACCTTTCACCCTCCCACCCACCATCTCATAAAATAGGTTTTAGACTTGCACTCGACAGGACCAAGGCTCTTAAAGAAAAAAAAGTTTCAAACACTGGCTCGTAGACTATGGAGTCAGACTTATCTTTGCTTATTTTACAGTGAAAAGGAGGTTTGAAGTTCAAATCCCAGCCTGGGTGTACTGATGATTTTTTTCTTCGAATTTTTGCTAAATATTTTTCCAATCTTCCTCTACGCAATAAACAAACAAACTCAGGCACATTTCTTCTGAATTATATCTTACTACTCTGTATACCCTCAGCTTATGCAGATATCATGGATGGTTACTAACCTCTTTAGATTGTGTTACGTCATCAGTAGTAATGCATTTACAGGCTTGAACTATCGGAATACAGAAATTAAATCACCTCCAAGAAGGGTCTCAGTAGCTGATAACTTTTTTTTTTCAAAAGTATTACCTATTTATAAAAATTGAATGTCATTCTTGTTTTAAGAAAATTGTGTTGTTTTCATATAATTTTTAAATATCACATCATAAAGATGTGTTATCTACATGCTATGTGTATTTTAACATTTTAAATATAGGCTACCATTTTACATTAAAAATAAGCAAATGTATATTTTAATATTTTAAAATCATGAATATACTCGAACTAAGGACCTCTTTGAAATAATAGACTAGAAAGAAAAAAAACAAGCTTGTATACCTCACATATATATATATATATAGATGTACTAAAATATATATCCGACAGATTAACTCAGTTGGTAGCGTTTCTACTTACTGAGCTAAGGTTCCCGGGTTCGATTCCCAGCATGGCCGAAAAATGTATCATTGGTGAAATGTGGGTTTACCCTTTCACAGTAATAAATTAATGGTCTGAGGATTGGATGTTGTTCCTGTCCTAGTCTTAAATTATATTATAAGTCATATGAAGCTATGACAGGCCTAGCAAGCCGGTAGTGGAAAATATATGGCTTGGATAAAAAACTGACCACAGGCTGGAAACAGTAATGGATGGAAAAATAAAGTAACATAATACGGATACTATAATGTACAAATATATTGGTCTATGTACTCTAATATATATATATATATAATCCATGCACTCTATACCACTCTATAAACCATGTCGTTCATTCCCTCGAGAGTATAGCAGTGGAGAAGCGAGGCCCTGTTCACACTGAGCTAATCCTCGTCTCGTCCATCATAGAGGCAGGCGTAATCCCTCTAGTCTACCGTGCTATCATC